>JAJIZL010000278.1:317681-361238 GCA_023969395.1 Amblyomma maculatum | reverse complement strand
TATAATTGAAATGGAAATAAGGGGTCGTTATTACAGACCTTTTTTTTTAAGGAGCTGACAGTCTATGAGTCTAAAGCAAAGATTGAAATTTGTTTTTGTTTTTCGTGTGTGTTGGTATTTGGCAATAATTAGTCTTATGGTTATTGTCTTATGGTCTTCGATTATGTCAATTTAAGTGAAAAGCTGACACGGAAAGTGCACCAAACAAGTGGGTGTTGCAGCCCGAACTTCCCTGCGTAGATAATTGGGTGTCATGTTAGTGCCTTATCTGCGGCACGACTTAAACGAAGACAAACTGCCAGAGGCTGCTTATTCACCACAAAAACAACAGCACGGTAGACACCATAGCTGTGCGCAAGATGCTCGCCATTCTTCTTATTTTCTTCCCTCAAGTCAGTGCGTACGAGCGAACATTTGTTACCGACGCACAACGTCGAGAAACACGGCTGCTGCTGCACTCGACACGCGAAGTGAGCACAGAGCACAGGACATTCTTCCGCCTTATAAGCGCCAAAGCAGCCGCAGTTTTATCCTTTTACCCAGGCTCGTTTCTGCCATCCTTATATTTATTTTTCTCCGCCTTTTCTGGGTTGCAATAATACAGAACCTTGAAGTTATGAGGAAGCCTACACGATGCAATCTTTCGGGGCCTTGGCTTTCAGCCCCATCTGCGAAGGAGAAAAGCGTACTCTAGTCAACCACTTCGCTTCTCTACTTCGCAGTGTACCTGTTTCCTATTTTTTGTTTTTCTGCCGTCTTCCCAGCTTCGGTTTCAGTGTTTTTTGTCTCGACTTCTTTTTGATGATTTTGTTCGTCTGAGTTCTGATATCTCGTCTGCCCGTAGTGCACCGTTTTGTTTTGTGTTGTACTACTTTTCTTTCCCCTTGCTGACTCTCTTCACCCATCTGGGCATTCATTTCTTTTCATGCAGGCTCTCAAACTGCTAGTTGTTATAAGGTACCTGAAAACTGTGCCTCTTGTACAACCGACAACGTTCTGAGGACTGCTGCGCGCTTCAATCTGCGCTACTGGGAAGGGTTGTGGCTAGCGTTTGCGTTGTTTCCCCGCGGCTGGTTCATTTCAATTCACTGGCCTCGCAATTCCGCTGCGTAACCTTTCAAATAGTTAAGAAAGAGAAGCGCTCTTCTGTACAGTTTAACAACGGAGTTACTGCTTTGGACTTCAAGCTTTAGCTCCGAGCTTTGAGCAGTTTGGAAGAATCATAATGCCTTGCGTGCATAAATATATCATCGCTTTCATTGTGTTTTTTTTTTTTTCTGTCCACTGCCACTGCGTTTTTTTGCCTTCATAACCTATACAGACAACTAGACAGAAAAACACTAAATTAAAGCTCAAAAAAGAATTAAGGAACACGTCAGCTGTGACTTTATGGTTACGGTGTCACCCCGTTACGTTTTATGGTTTTGGGTTCTAATTAATCACGCAGAGAGGAACGACGTATCACTTTTCGCAATCAATATGGAAAACTCTCGGGATACACCACTTGAGCCTCATGCGTCTGCTACTGGGAGAGCCCATAAATAGCGACTGCTTTGCTTCTGGTTTGACGTAACAGATATTTCATTTTGGGGGGGGGGGGGGGGGTATTACGTAATGTGTGGGGTATATAATCATCAAGCTCAGCCACACTTCATTTACATATTGTGACGTTATATATTCGTATCAATGCTAGCGCTGAAGGATGACGTGCAAGTGATGACAGTGACGGAATGGGAGAGGTCACTCCAATCTGACGCGGCACGCAGGGAGAAGAGGTGGAAACAGTTATGATACGGGTGCGTGGGTGGCCGTACTGGGGTTACCGTAAATGTATTGTCATGTCTACGAGAACATCCCTTTGCCGAGATCCCGCGTTAGTGTATGTTATATTAAATAATAGAAGCAATACGCCAGCTTAAAATGATATTTCTCTTCTTAATTCTAACTTTATACTGCGCCCCAAAATTATTCGCAACATCACTTTTTCCAGCACTCTATGAAGCGTGCAAAAGTTTATAAAAAGCTTAATGAATGAATAAGAAACAAGTATATAGGAGGAGCCAGTAACCCCTTCACTGAGGAAATCTGAGAAGCCTTTCCTTTAATTCAGTTACCATCTAAATTTTCCATCCCAAATGATATACGTCGGTTCCAAATTTGCTGCATTCAGATTTCATTTAGTAGTAAGCATGTGACCATATCTAGTGAAAACAAACAGGAAGTGCGGCAGTAAAAAATCTTGACGAAGATATAAGTGTGACGTCCTCGTAATATAAAGTTATGAAGGGAAACCTACATACCTCAAAGCTTTTAACAATGCCTACAAACAAGATGCAAAACCACGATAGACAGCGCGGGATTCTCCATTTGCAGCCTCCATTTTTTCTCTGCTAAATATGCTACACAGCCCGGCCACTGCCGAAGTGTCTTTAACTTTCGTAATTGCCGTTACCTCAACGCATGTGGTCAGTTTTCTGTTCAAGGGTATCACAGACGGTGGAGGCTCGTAAAGTCGAGCGGAATTGTGATGCACGTGGTGCGACGAAAGGTGCATCGACATAAATAGTTCTCATCCGATCGCCATCAGAATGTCAGAGCAGCTTGCATTTAATTACTAAATTTTAATTCATTATAGAAATGGTTAATATTATTTAAAACATTACGGGTAGATATAAATATTTGCGTTCTTATGAAGTTGTATGCCTGGTTTTCAATGTTTGAAGTGTGAGATGCTCTTCTCAAGGACCCTTGCGTTCTCTAGAATAATATGGAAACATCCGTTGGGTCAATAATCAATATGTTCAGCCTTCATTAAACGCTACTGGATCGCACGGGGAGTACAACATTAAGGTAAATAACAGTTGACTCAATAGAAAAACAATTGCCCGTACGTGGGACAGCGGTATCAGTCAACCAAAATATTTTTCGGGTCGGATGAAAAGGCCTTGAAAATGACTTGAAATTTCTCGGAGTGTGGTTCGCACAATTGAATACAATAGTCCTGAATGCGCATAAACATTACACGTAAAAGCTATCATCTAATTTTATTGCGAAAGAAATACTACGACCGCCAAAGCGACATCTCGGGTGGCTGCAGCTACGCCGTGAAGACGCGTAGCTACGGTCTCCCCATAAAAATAAAATCAGCCTGCCAGAACCGTTTGCATTCTCGTTACGCCTACGACACGCAGGCACGTCCACACGGCTTGGTCAAAGCGTGACTTTATATGTGGGCTGGTAGCTTACGCTCTCGCGTCATACCCTTAAAGGATGAGCTTAAGTGTCCCCAATAATGTAGCACCTTGCAATGAGAGGGCGTGATAATGGAATAATGTAGCAGGCAAAAGAAGCGTCCGCCGTTGCTTTTGCAACTCAACTAAGAATAACCAGAACTAGTTTTTACATGCCAAATCAGACCAAAAATTCGCGAGCCATTTAGAAGATATTTTACAGCGGTGACGTACCGACAGTTTGTCTTCTAAATTTGCAAATTTATTTCGTGTTTAGTGGTGAGCCATGCAGTGCAGTTTAGCAGTTGTATTTGCTGGGTATTGAAACAACATTCCGATGTTCGTACGCAATTCTATCTTGCCATTACAGATTTTATAGCCAAAACAGAAGAGAAAATCTCGCATAAGTTCAGTGCATAAGGCTCGAACCAACAGCCATTGATATAAAAGGAAGTAGAGGATACTTTCTTGTTGTTCGACAACGTGAAGTAATAATGTAATCGTGGGGATAATTATTATTTAAAAGGAGTTTTGTACTTTCCAATCATTTGTTCATGATTACACGATTACCTAATTTTGAACATACACAAATAAAGTATGCCATGCTTT
The DNA here is from genome assembly GCA_023969395.1 of Amblyomma maculatum. Lineage (NCBI taxonomy): Eukaryota > Metazoa > Arthropoda > Arachnida > Ixodida > Ixodidae > Amblyomma > Amblyomma maculatum. The sequence continues at coordinate 357,399 of JAJIZL010000278.1, read as the reverse complement.
TCTTTGTATCTGTGAGTGCTGGCTTCCTTATGTATCTATTTAAGAGGGGGTTGCTTGAAGTCAATCTGAGTAGAAGAGCAGTGAGGATAGTGGCCCAGGGTCAGTCAGATGGAGGGACAGCCAAAGTAATATCGCGGAACAGTACGTTCAGAATATTCTTCTTCGTCTTTACGAGTATTCCAGGGGAGGGGAGGAGATGGTACGGTCACATTAGGACTTCAGGCGCCGGACGTGGACAGTCTTGCGTCAGCGCGGGCGAATATCGGGATACAGCGTCAGAGGTTCCATGATGTAATTAACAGAAGAGGTGAGTTTTAAGACATGGTGAGAGTCACGAACACTAAATTTGGGAGCAAATTTTAATGAGAAGCCAAGAGTACTGCATGAGATCCAGAGCCACACGAAACTGTCACGAGAGAGCTGCGGAGCCGTGTGATGGCTCTTGCGGGTTGATTTCTGGCAGCACTCAATTCATTAATGGGTGAGCGGCTGTATGGTGACAGTCATCTGGGTGTTGTATTAAGAAAACGGAGTATACTTAGACGGGTAAGGTTGGTAAATTTGTACGGTATAGATTGGAATTGAAGGGTGACGGTCTTAAAGAGGATAGAAAAGAGAGATAAATGTCCTGAGCCTGATAGTTTAGAAATATTAGACTGAAATTTATTTTTTAGAAAGGTATCACTTCTGCGTGTACAGAACACATTTTGACACTAAATGGTCACCGATTCGCTTGTATGCAACTAAATGCTTGCGATATGCCCGACGCTTCGTGGTAGAATTGTAGCCGACTTCCCGTATCGTCAGCCGTAGCGCACGGCAAGACATGAAAAGCACGATGCTCAGAAGTCTGCCTCCTGCACGGCCTCAAGTTCTAGAAGAGAATTTTTCAGTCGCTCGCGTTGGCTCATAAAGCCCGCTATCCATCGGCCTGGACAAAGAACATTGTTCTTTATTTGGGCGTTAGCGTTAAGCGGTAGATTCAACGTGCATTTCATTTCGCGTCTGTGCAGCTCCATTTCAGTTTGCAGCTTTTGGGCAGATTTTGACATTGCTTGCTTAGAAACTCAAAGTACATTCAGACTGAAAAATGGAACGGGCCAGCTATACAGCACTTTAACACAGAAGAAAATGACTGTGCGGTGCATACGGGATATAACGATGCAATTAAGAAATGTTTCCTTTTTTTTTTCTTTCACAGAGGCCGTCTTAATGCACTCATTGGGCTTTCAATTAAAATAAAGAAAAAAGTTGAGGACAGCCATCCCCCGCTTTTATATTTATGACGCGACGGTGTTAATAAACCCTCTGCTTATACGCTCGCTCGAAGGTGCTTTTTCGCGTGCACGCACTTCGCATTTCGCTTGTTGATTGCTCCCTTAGTTTGTACGTTTGTTATCAGCTCGTTAGCTACCGCCTTTTATTCAAGACCACCCAACAAAGACGTAAAGTTATGTTGTAACCAGGCGTATGTAGTTACCCGTGAAAAGTGGAGGTAGCGGTCCTGCCTTGGAATGTTCCTTTCTCGTTGTTCTATCTCAAATGAGCTACTTGAATTGGCACCTCCCGTCCACGCAGCTGTTTCACGTGGCGCTTTTAACTCTTTATTTTTTGTTTATACTGCTCGGTACATTACATATTCCTCCAGAAGTACATATCAGAGATCCGAGAGTATTACGTAAAACAAACACACGACCACGAAGCGTTACGTCACATGGTCAATTAAATTACCAATCAATGCATGGCCATGTCACGATCCCTCAAACTCCTATCAGTTAGAGGCATGCCTGTGATGTATTGTCATGGCTACTACTACAACTATGAAACCGTACTTTCTGCCGAGCGGAGCGCTTAACGCTGTCTCACACAAAAATGTTTCGCTATTGTTTTACACAATGCAGAGCATGACTTCGTTTGCGTTATAGCTAAATAACTCGATTTAATACGGCCATTCTTACACGAAACTCGCCAAGGCAGTACTGGACCAATCAGTTTCATAGTCTCACCGCGTGTGTGGAGCTCATATAAAAAAAGAAAGTGAAAAAAGTAGCGTCGGGGGAAATGGGGCTACATAAGTCAGCTGCGGCCCTCCGGACCAAGGCACTGATGATAAAATATTGACACGAGACTACGCTTCATGGCAGTGTAGTACATTGAATTGGTGATTCGGCTTAATACATGACAGAGAAACAGAAGTTTATTGAAAATGAAAATGGAAGGGAGGTTAATAGTAAGGTTACCCTGGCCGGTGACTCCATACTGGGGACAGAGGAGAGGAAGTAAAGAGAGACTTCAGGTGAGAATGAAGGGCGGTGGTAGAATATAATCAACTGCGCGGCGAAACAAATACAATAGACGTGTACACGCACACATTGCCTGGCGCTGGTGTTGCGCAGATTAGTCTCTAGAACGTTTTTATGTATCTTACAACACACGCACGCACGCATGCACATACGCACATGCATACGCGCACATAAACGTACACAAAATGCACGCAAATGTACGCGCACACACACGATCATGTGTGTGCGTTCTTTCGTACGCGTGTTTCCGTTCCTCGTGATTGCTCCAATACCAATTAGTGCCCGGCCATATTACCTGTCACTCAGAGGACTGGAAAAACAGACATCGGAATGCGGAGGTGGAGAAGGGTGCGGGGGGGTACGCGGGGTTCGTGATACTAACGCAGAGGTTATGGTCGGCAGCAAAAAAGAAGGAAACTTTGGAAAAGTATAGTTTTTTTTCGTTTTTTCAGCGATGCAACTGTGAAAAACTGAAACTTTTATAGTGCGATTTTATGGTTTTATGGATGTTCAGTTCAGGTTTGGCTTTAAAAACCATTTCAGTAAGCCTGGGTGAAAGTTAATATAGAGTATCTCTTATATCCTGCTTTTAGATTTCTGCGCAATTCGATATCCCAAAAACGGCTCAAGCTATCAGCAATGTCGTAGTAGACGGCTCAAAATACTTTCTATTACATAAAATTTGTCACCGCTCACCGAGAGCCGACACCATACGGGAGACATGCATGCGTCTCGCCTTCATCGCAGTGCAGCTACCACGGCCAAGATAGAAATTGGGCCTACCGTTCTAGTAACTGGGCGTTGATGTCATCGCCTGTTAAGAGAGTGTCTTTCAGCATTCTACTGCGTGGAAGTTGGTTGAAGGCAGATGACAAAGCCATGCACCGTTATTTATCGCAAGAAGTCTAATTGTTTGCTTTACTTTAAGGAGAAGTGCAACAAATTAGTATAACGTTCTGACGCTCGGTGCACACGGCACAGACCCACAAAGAGATTTGCCACGTCAGCTTCAATCGAGTTCAAGCCTTCTTGTTGGCGATATTGATTTTTCTACATGTTGTTTTCTAGAAGGCTATATAATAATTTTACGAGATAAATATTTTTTTGTTGTCAACTCAAATTTAGAGAAACGATGCAAAATCATCAACTTATACGGCTGTGTACTCTTTCCATATGTAGTTTCACAGAGCAAACAGAAAAAAAAAATACTTAATTGTGCATGCAAGTCGCTTTGTCCTTTGCGCTCTAAAATACTAAAAGCACTGAAAATGTTTCTATGTTCTGTTTGCGAAACAGCCTCCCGTGAAGAAAAGTGAGTATTATATGCAAGTGCAGAAATGCTGAGCATGGACTTCCTAATTCGACTGGTTTGACAGGGAACTTATCGCGAGAAAGATTTCCGTTAACTATCAAGTAAATGTTTGTAAATTACAAAACCGATGAGCATCAGGGATGTTTATCAGCGCAGTCGGTACAGGCGAAAGAAACCACCAGTTACCGAAAAATACTAACCTTGAACCACACCACCGCAGTAAAGCGAAATTGGTGCTGCTTAGATTAAGCTTCGATAACTTCTGAGCGGAGCTTTGCTCTATTATAAACACATGCGAGTGGAACAGGAAATGGCAGCGCTTTGACTAGTTGGTTTACTATGCAGACCGCGAAAGCACTAAAAAAACCAAACACGAAATAATAAAGAGAATTAGACGGGCAGAATAGTTGCATTATGTCTACGAGTATGTTATTGGGTGGCGTTGCCTTTTTGAGCATTTTCTCGATCCCCATACCAGTCACTAAAATGATTTGTGTCTGAAAATTTGAACGTAGATTGAACTAATACTCCTCTCGAGGCACTCATAGATTCGTCATGGCTACGCCAGAATATTGTTTATACTGGTCTGCAAAAAAAAGGCAAGGATTGTAAAACTGCAATCTATTTTGCTAGCTGGATGGGCTAAGTTACAAATACCCACAGCAAGAGAGGTATTTGTGTTAGTCACAGACCGCAGCGCCGACATGAAAGCGGCCGCGGTACAGTTGCTAGTAATTTACGTATACCACATACATTGAATATCCGGCTCACTACCTAAACTTGCCTACGAATGATTTAAAAAAGCTTCCCTTTCCTTTTTAGAAAGTCTCTATTAGGGAATGAGTCTAAGCTTTTATTGCCCTGAACTTTTAATTCACAATTTTGTTTTTCATAAAAAAACGCCTGAAAACGCCCGTTTTCAAAATCTATAATTTTTACATGCGTACCTCCCACACATGGGCGCGCGCCACGCACGTACGCGCCCACAGAAACATGCCGGGCCATTCCTCCAAGACCAATTATTGCCCGACCATGTGGCCTGCCATTCAACCCTGCCAGAGGCAAGCTGATGAAGAGAACTGGACAAGCACACAAAGGCGAATTGAGGTAGGGCAATTCTTAGTATAACGCGCTAACACTGTCACCACTGCCGTTCATTGGTCACAAGTGTCACAAGAAAGGATCATGGAAAGCGTCTACAGATTGAGACTTTGCTATTTGAGAAGAAACTGTAGGCAGCAGTATGAGCAGGAATATTCGCTCAGTTGAAACGCGTGCCTGTTCGAAGGCTTGCAGTGGCGCATGTTTTCATGTATTGCTGCACTAAAGGCAGAAGCTGATGCCAACGGTGCTTGTCACTAATACATGCCAAAGTTCCGTTTACGCTCCGATGGCCGGCCAAAGCTTGTCGTGGCCGGATTGCGAGATGCCATTGGAAGGTCGGAAAGCACAGCATGAGTGACGGCTTTTTCATTGTTAAGCATTTTTTCTTGGACGGAAAGTGAACTTCGTACCCTACAGAAAACAGATATAAGGAAAGTATGGGCTCGTTATGTGATGTACGTATTAGAATAAACAGCACTGACACCAGTGAAATCAAGGGGACTTCTTTGTGGCCAGCACTTAAATGTGTATTAATAGTGTAATCATCAATCTAATATATTCAATATGTAGAAGAACCCCATGCCGCAGGAAGAAGATAAAGATTCCTTTAAGAATTTAGCTTGCCAGTTTGGCATTTAAAACCTGTTCAACGTTTTCGTTTACCATTGGCCGAAGCTATCTATATTTTCTCAAAAACGCCATGTCATTACTTCATAAACAGCATATTGAAATCATGGATCAACCGAAAATACTTGCTATAAGTCTATACATTTAGGTACTTTCAACAGCCTATATGTTTTTGTAGACGCGTTATAAAGGGCGATATTAATACTAGTATTTATTGAACAATCACATATACGATAAGGGAACGAAAGAAAAGAAAACGCGATATGAGAGAACCTATTTTGCTATAACATGGTAATACAATGTATTTGATCAAATAATACGGAAAACTAAAAGAACCCAAAAATGATAAAGATAGCTACCATATATAGCAAAATATGGAAAAAGAATGATGTGTGTCGAAACAACTGAGGCAAACTGTGGAAAGGTGAAGGGTAAATTCATTTCGTTTTTTTGTGCTAATGTTCCAAGGATTCCACAGAGTATGTAGCTATGTGTCTGAAAGCTACATTCGTTTTTACCAGGTCGAAGGACGCACTAATTAATCTTGCTGCGATGCAGTATGTTATATGTTGTCTTAATGTAGCCCGTCGCTTTGACAGAGGCGAGTGTATCCTTGCTACGTCAATGTTTTGCTGAATTTTAGCATCGCTACTTGGACATAGAACTGAGTTTGACGATGTTGTAATTCGAGGAGTATAGTTGTTACTAAATAAATATAAACCGTGATGTTACAGCTAGCTTATAGTTAGCTTTTATTGCTGCATTATCCAAATTGCTCATCATTAATTAGTGCGATGTTATACCATTCGACGTTGCAATACTCGATACGTCCCCGAAACCAGTCAAGAGAAGTTAAGCTTTCTTCTGATCAGCAGTGTGCGCTGCAGTGTACCAACTAGTTTGACGACAAGTGCTTGTAAAAGCCGTCCGTGTTCTCGCTCTACCAACCCCAGCAATTTCTCTTTAAATTTATCAGCTAGTATTTAAGAAAAATGAGCAACTTTGATCCAGTACGCAATAGAAAAAGATTGGCGTAAAATTTGATATACTCAAGACATCTAGATCTAGGGAATTTATGTTTGGTCCGGCTGCAGTTATCGAAAACGACATTTCCCTCTTACTTCTTATCTAATCGTATAACCGAAGTAAACGACAATTAAAATCAATCCAGAAGGTATCACGGCAGAGATGTCGGTATTTTTACATACGAAGCCTTTTTATCCATCACAATAAGGCTTCCTGAATAAAAAAAAACATAAACGTAATTACAAATACTACCCTCTTGGTTTATAACTAGATAGATAATGCGCGGAATGTGAACGCTCGTACGACCTCAATATTGTACACATTACGCATCCAGATTAGGTTTTGGCGTTTGGGGCATAGTTGAGGCCTTGCACTCTCAGCGAATGCCTCTCCGCTAGCTGGGAGGAAACCTTTGGCCTCTAAGAACAATTAACATTGCAGGAAAAGTCTTTGTTTCGATCTATAAGATATTCATTCACCTCTCCTGGCCCCCTGCAAGGAGCGTGGTGCAGGAAGGAGCCATAAAAGCTGATATGAACATGCGTGAAAACGGGAGACCCTAAAGACAAGTTATTCAAATAATTTTGATAAGGTTGGCGTGCATGGTCCCGCTTTTACTGATAGTTTTGGTGACCGCTATATTAGCGAATAAACTACCCGAATTTTGCTTTCATGAATGATGATAGTGTTGCGAAGCAGGGTATTACGTTAAAATACGTCTTATGTGTTTTGTCAATTAAATGATAGCCTTTAGTCGACATAAAGTCTGATGTCTGATTTCCAGTCCGCTATGCAGCGGTGGCTTAGTATTCAGGATGGTGCAATTCTTATTCTGAGGAGAATGATATCCTGGCCATAGCAGCTGCTATTTGGTGCAGAGGAGACGGAACTACTCCCCTTCTTCTACTCTACAATGGTATTAAGCCAAAGAATCTTAGGTGGCTGCAATTTCAGAACCTGTGCGCTACGTCAACAGTCGTATCCAGGGTTGATTTGGAATTTTTAACTTTAAATGCCCAAAGTACTTCTTTTACCTTCTTTTATCTTATCTTCTTTTATCTTTTATAAGCCAACTGAATGTGGACTATAAATCTGCCATATGTACAGTCCTTCCTCCATTATGTAACCCTCCCCAATTTGCCTTATATCCACCCCTTATGTAATACCCTCTAACGAGGGTCTTTAATATATCAAAGTGAAAGAGTAACACCACAATATTAAAACACGCTATTTTTATGTTTACTTACGGGACATAACTTGTGGTCGTCCGGCATTCTTATGAATGCCCACCAAAATGACAAAGCTTTGTCAGTACGGTCACTGTATGTAATGCTACGTTGTCCATTACCCGAAAACGTGCCGTGGGTTGCAGTGACGCAAGACGCACCCCCTTCCCAAATCAGAGCAGCTTGGCTACTGAACCCCAAACCTCTTTTCGTTAGGTCCTCTGAACAAATGGAGACGGATCTCTTCGGTCCCTTCCGAACTTCGTCAACGGATCACAGATGAATCCTCGTGGAGAAAAAACAAAAATAACGGATCATCGTAGTCACCTACACGCTACAGTGATGCAAAAGCCCCCTATTTTAGGGCACCAGTTATGGAGCCAAGTGTTTTGCCGAAAGCATTCTCCTGCGTCACGGCGCTCCCGAAGTGCTCTTGCTAACAGAAGGCCAAATTATCACACGTGAAGCACAGCCGTACCTGACGTAGTGAAGCTTTCGCTTCAAGCCTACTTTCATTGAGAAAGACGAAGCTGCTCGTGCAATTGACGCAGGCAAAAAAAGGCCTCAAATATGAAGCCCGCTCTCGTGGAGGCGGCACTAACTCTTAAAATGAATGTCTGCATCATCCACAGAGCCGAGGAGGAAGGCGTGCGCATTGGGGAACTCTAACCGTGACGTAAAAAGGAAGTACGCCGTACCAAGTGTGTTCACACTCACGGCAATGTTTGAGCAGGCGAGACCCGGTTTTTGTAGGCGGACGATATACCGCCACCTCTGAGCTGCTTTGGACGATCTGAAGCAAAGGTCCACGAAAATGCTCTGCGCACGGACCGAGAAGCCAACGACATCGAACCATAGCTAACGCTGTTTAGTAGAATACTGCACAGGTGGCGGTACTTTTTGTAGCGAGAGCTACATTTGGATGCCAGTCGAGCAATCTCGTTTTGAAACCATTCTGGAATGTAGGGAATACGCCATGGAGAGGAGGAGCAGGTGCGAGGTGCGGGACAAGAGAGCTGCGCTGCTGGGTGCGGCGTGGCGGCAGGGATGCCGCGTGCTAGCTATGTCAACTGCGGATGCGTAACTACGTGTATAAACAGAGGGGAGACACCGTGGTCGCCGCAGAGCCGTTTCACATGCTAAAAGTTAGGCGGCCTGCTGCTCAGCGGCGACGCGTACAGAAGAGGCTCAATTCCTTGCATCCAGTAGTTGAAGCATGGAAACTGGTCATTCAGCAGATAAAGAATGAATAGCGAAAGGCCAAGCTAGCAGCAGAGACGCTTGAAGAGAGAAAAGAACATCTCAAAAAAAGATCAAATGGAACCGACGACAGCTACAGAAGAGGATGTCAAGTCCCGTCGTGTAACTGATCGTACCATTCGACTGTCAGAACGTTCATCTGCGACTCGAACATTTGAAGCAGACTTCGCGAGCAATATGTTTGGACAGGTGCAGTGTGCGTGAATGATTGTGACCGCATGTTTACTATGCTGATCCCCGGGTCGTCTTTGTTTTAGTACATGAAATAAAAACAATTGATATGTGATGACATATTTCTTTTCATTGCTAATCAATATAAGCTCCGCATAGCAATAACCCTAATCGTTATCTCGCATGGCATCTTACGCGGTCTGGTTTTCTTTCACACTTTCACATCTACCTTCTCGGTGCATTTGAAGCGACTACTGACAACTGCGTCCTTGCTGTTCTCTAAACAAGCTTTTTTTTTCTAGTGTCTTTCAAGAGCCACATAAAGGACTCCGATTTTATGACCGCAAGACGGGTTATGTATCAGTTTTATTGTATATATAGCTTCGTATACAGCCGCCTTTAGAGAAAAAAAAAGTCGGTTCTTGGACGAAAACAACGGCCAGCGGGTCAGGTTTTCCGCGAGAGAAAAAGTCAATCGCGTGCCTAAAGCTAAAAGAGAGCAGAAGCGAGCGTGCTGAGGGTTGATTGATTATTCGCCCATGCTGTAAGCGCGGAAAACAGAACTTCAACGCTTTATCTCGATTTGTTAGAGCCTTCCTCTGCTCTTCAGGTCTGCGTTTTTAGGCACGCAGCAGGTCCGCCCTCCGTCACGCCGATCGCCACAAGAGCTCGTTAAGCCTGAAAGGTTTCTTGCATGGAGATAAACGATCTCTGCACAAGCGGATCGATGCTCAATGAGTGTGACCCCTACGAATATGCTTACTCTCCTTCTTCATAGGTGCGTGTTACTAATTTCTGCGCGTCTTGTAGGAGTCTTAGACAAGGGTGGCAGGGTAAAATCAGCAGGAACACCTGTGTTCAAGCACTTTAGCCCTTTACTGCTATTTTTTCTTAGCGCGTACGTTATGACTGCCATTGTAGGGTTTAGCAATCCGGAAAGTCCACTGGAAAATGGCACTTAACGAATCACTCACCACTAAGTAATAGGCTAAATATCAGGCATTAAAATATTCAAAAACAGATATCACGAATTTTGCTTTAGCTACCTAGTTTCTGAGGTAGCTGTACAGCTTTCCTTTGTAGCCTTATGGCTGCGCTTGGGTGAATGCCAATGAGTAAGTACTCCCTTATTAAGAGGAATATATTAACACAACAGCGTTAAGGTCCCCATGTCGCAGAAAGGTCGGTGTCGTCGTCGACGGCCACCATCCCACGTCGTCCGGCGTTGGCCGTGAGCGAAAAATCCGAGAAGCATTAATAAATAAAAGCGAGTAGGAAACATCGCCGACCTGAGGAATCGAACGTGGGCCTCCGGTGTGCGAGACAAGCACGCTAACCCCTCCACCACGACAGGTAGTTGTTTTTTCTGACATGGTATTTATTATACGTGGTTATGTACAGAAAGGGTTATGTACACAGAATATTTACAATGCACTCAGCCATTGCTGAGATGCACCACAGAAAACACAACTAAAAGGCAGGCAAAGATAAGCACCGTTTCACCAGCGGAAACCAATCATATTGAAATTTATTTCCATCATAGGTGTCCTTCAGTTGCAGCCTCATTCTGCTAAAATGGAGTCTAGGTGGAACAACAGGTTCAGCGTTGCGATCCGACATGCGTGCCTTCCACACGCTATGAAGGCCAATATGGAAAAACATGTCGTATGGTTCGTAATCGGACTGTGTAACAGCAAGACACCGCACACTGTACGAATTTAGAACAAAGTCTTTCTTTAGAGCTCTTTGCAGCACATCCCAAAAAAGAATTGCGTCTTTGCAATTAATGAAACAGTGCTCAATAGTTTCAGGCACATCACACAGACGGCAGTTTACGGAAGATACAAAAATATTTTTTCTATGGAGCCATGTGTTAACAGGTAGATCTTCGTTGTGTAATTTAAAAAAAAAAAATGTTACATCCAGCGTTTTCATCGAATATTTGCGACGTTTATTTGGTCATCGAATTTTGAACCGATTCGACGTGATAACCGATTCGACGTGATTCGAGACCTGTTTGTGCAGGGGGGCTCGACTTAGTGCATCTGTATGTAAGTCAGTTAGTTGCCCATTTCTTCTTTTTTCGTGATTGTTCACATCCAATTATTAGAGCATTCCTACAAGTTAATTTCATGAATCTGCTTCCCTACTTAGTGGTTTCTTCAGATTTTACTGACCGCCCGCAGTTACTAGGATTTATGCAGGAAGTTTATGCTTCGGTGAGGCTTTTGACAGTACAATTCTCGAATGAGTACTTATATTCTGTTTCGCGCAAAATATTATGCAAGGATTTGGTAGCAATGCTTTTTCCGCCACCCCTGTATCGTTCTTTATACTTTGGTTTTAAGGGTCAGGATGAGTTAAAGAGGGTGCGCAAAGTCCAGATTTCTCCTTGCACGTCCACCACGCCAGCTAGATGGTTTGAAATGGACAAATGCGCGTCTTTTGATTGCGGTGTTGTCTCAGAAATGTCCTTTAGTGAAGTGTATTGTGGCGCATAATGGTAATTATGAGCATGTAGATTACAGAATTACAGAACACGCAGTTAAGCGATGTAAAATTACTTTTCCGCTGTACTTCTTCGCTTGGCGTGCACGTAGCGCCATCATGCGTGTGGCGCACGGAATAAGACAAGGCTTGGCCTCCGAGATCTTCATCGCGCAGGCTCGGATCGGCAACGATGTTGCCGACGAACTACGACTGCAACTTGAGGTCTGCGCGTTTCAGCTAGGTGGCTGGCAGCGCTTCTACGTCCCGGAAGGATTGATAAAAAAAATGAGTGCAGCATGTCGCTCGATAACGCTATCGAGTTCCATTTTTTAAAGGGAGAGCTTAAGCGTCCTCCAAATGTTTTAAGATTATAAGTGAAAACAAAGCAAGAAAACAAAAACGAACACTCAATACGAATGTACGGTATCAATGGACAATAAATGCATATAAAACCTAGTTTCATGTTAATAAAATACATTTTAAGATCATTTAGGCCCACATTAGCTAGGAATTTGTATCTGTTAAGAGTGGATGGTTAATTGTGTTCTAGTGATTAGAAATATGAAAGTGCTGATTATATAGGAACTTTACACGTTGATTCCTGAAGGGATACTTTCTGGTTATTTAATTAAATTCAATAACTTAGCATAACTTGATTCCGTGCAGGGCGTCAAGCTTAGTAATATTAGATCTGTCATGGTCGAAGATTATCTAAAAACCCTCTTAGGTACAAGTGAAAATAGAGTTACTCTTAGAACAACTTCAATATATTAGCCACACGCGACATGCGAACATGAACGTGGTTATATTTACCTTTGAGAACGTAAATATTGGATTTTTTCATCTTCTGAATTCAATGAGAATAAATTCCACAAAACATAACTCCCACATGATTCACTGAACGTACGCCAAACTTCTACGGTTACATAAGTTTGTAGTATCATACATTCATATAAGCTGCGTTCAAAGAAACTGATTGTCGCAGCGCAAATTTTTTCAATTATCCTTAAGGAGGAAAATCCGTTGCTCGTAAGCTTACCAAAGTACAAAAAACTTCTGATTTCATCACAAGGATGACAATGCATGATAAATGCTATTGTCAGAAAACTCTGCTGGCCGACGCAAAGTATAAATCAAGGATGCTATATAACAGCTTTGTTCCGCATTCAATGCCTAAAAATAAGGTGCTGCTGAAATATTGCTTAGACTTCGTCTGGCACAAGCCTCTAACGACGGAGATGCTCTTTGGCACTGCCGTTTGCAAGCAGGGAGACGGAGAATAGATAACACCACCTGTTGCTGCAATGGGCTGCAGACTCGGAGTTGGCTGCAGCTCATACAATATGCATACCGCAAGGGAAGTAAGCAGGAATGTTAGCCCGGCCACACCGGTGGAGTCATTGTCTGTCACAGTTTGCTCAGAAACGTTGCATTAAGCTTGTTTTCCCCGTTCCTGCTGCAGAACCTCCGCCAGGCCTACAGGTGTCGCAGAGCACGTCGCATACGGTAGGTCTTGCGACTCCGGCCTAATCTCTCCGAGCCGCATTCGTAGTGGTCGCCTCCTAGTTCTCAATTTCAGCGTCGTTGAAGGCTCATTCCTTTCAACCCGCCTGTCTTTGCGAAGACGTTAATTGTAGCATATCACGGTTGGGTACTGATAACTAGGAACAAATACAAATGTCACCGGAAAGAAAAAAATCTAAGAATTTTATTCCTGCGAAGTAGACATTACAACACTTTTTCATCGCACTGCGTTTTCCCGGGTACGTGGCACTTATGTGGGATCAGTACTTGCCCAAAAGTAAATACGCTTTGATTTTTAATCTAAGCAGGACTCAAACGCGGAGTACCACGAAGGAAGCTGAAATTTAATCCACCGTTCTACGTTTTAATCTCCGTCGCCTTATCTTTACATGTGAGAAAATCGGCCTCAATACGGGAATATATTTCGCGTCAAAATATTTCAACGTATATCTTGGTCACATCTTACTGAGTTTTGCTACGTCGGCTATTCCTTTCATGTTAAATGCCAAAGGTCTCTGCTTTGCTGCCAAATGCCTAATGTTTTGAGACACTTATTTAAAATACTTTCACTTGCGCATGGCTGTGCGCTCGGTGTAGTTTGCAATATTTGATGGTATAGGTGAGATGGGCAAAAAAGAAAGATGTTTACGGCACTACTGCCTTTTCTCGTGCATCATATATTATTGTCCCCTTCCAGGCATTCCTACTTCTTCACCTCGGCCAACATTGATATACTTTGAGCTTGATAACATTATTGTTTGTCTAGTAGCGCATGAATGCGATGCTTCCTATCAGTTTTCCTGCCCATTTCATGTTGCTTCTCTCGTAAGAACGTTCATATCAACGACAGAACACACTGTGACAATAATTCGGTGTCCTTGTCTCTTCTCTCCACTAGCGTCACCTGTGACTGAATAACTTCCAAACTGTTGAAAGATAAGCACAGACGTGGATGAACTAGGTTTTAGCGTTGCCGATTTTAATGCATCTGACAAAAAAAAAAGAAAAACTAAACTCTCAACTATGAAAACGACTGCTTCTCGTTCCACGGCTAGGTAATATCACTAAAACGACAGCTCTTACTGATACGCACCTCTCACTCGTACGTATAACTTCTGCGTGTGATTGCGTGCGACTAGAAAAAAAAAAAACTGCCGCGACGCACATAACTTATATCTTCTGTGTGAAACAGGGATGGAATTCTATTTTAGTGCTTCACTGGAGCTCCGCGACAGCGAGACGTTTTCTTAGAACATGGGCAGGGAAAGTGTTGACGCAAAAAATTCGGCGTCATTTTTCTATGAAGGAGCGTAAGTTAGCTCAGAGGTATTTGCAGTGCACCAACTCTAATTTCTACCATTACGAAAAGAAATTTCCTACTGAAAAAATCAATCTTCTAGTCTTTGAAAGCATCGAATTCATCAGATTTAAATACCCGTTTGTAAAACAGTGATATAATACTTTTCTCCATTATTACTTATAACATTCTGATTTGACCAATTCATAAATGTATTTATGAGACTACGTATTTGCAAACGATGCGAAAAAGCTCTTTAAACTTGATAATAGCTAAGGAAACTTTTGTGATATTTTACAAGGACATTTTTAACGACGTGAGAGGTAAATACGTTATGATTGGCTCTCAACGGAATCGCATAGCAAGAAAAGGGGATCTGAGACACTGCGAAAAGTGACGTCAGATGGCAGAAAAAGAAAATTTCAACTCGGAAACAATCTTTGTTTTCTCTTCCTGATGTGTAGAAATGTTCTTGTGGAATCTGCATCTAGCAGTGATCAGCTTCATCTGTTAAGGGGCGACATTTTCGCATTGGTGAGTGCATTTCGAAGTGTAGTTTTTGTCAAAATGAATGCAGATATTAAAAAAACGTCCCTTTTCCATCAAGTGTTTTGTACCGCTGCTATTATATTTGTTTTAAATAGTGGACCTCCCTTTAACGCCCTCAGCCTTCTATCAATAATAGTTACAAGCCTTCTGTTCGTAGTATACCATCTGTAATGGCATAACAACTTGAAAACAAGAAGCAAATTTGCTTTACACATCGTATTTCCTAAGGAAATATAATCTCATAATCGACATTAAAAACTAGAAATATTCCACTGCTGGTGCTGTTTATTTCCTAATCAAACTCAACATAAAGCTTCCTTGCAGCTGTCATATGGTGATTTCTAATTTGAGCTCTTTTCATGAAAGTATACATTTATAAAAAAAAAAAGAATTAAAAACGTTATTGAACGAACTCGACGACATAGACGACTTTTTGGTTCTAATTACTTTCTTATACAAGATGTCACGACGCATATTCATAAAATTCGGACGTTTACTTCAGCGTACACAAGGTAAGAAGTGATGAATCTAGTCCCGTGGTGCGAACTATAGAGTTTATCAGACAGTTAGTTTCATCGGCAAAGGGATATTATCGTTTGTAGTCGTAGGAGCACCAGAATCCTAATTAAAATTTTAAAAACCTATAATTGCTTACGGATGTTCCCCTAGGTGCGATTAGAGCAAACAATCGTCCGGTGCACCGTTTATGACCTGTAAATGCGGGGAAAAAACTTATGACAACGACTCGTTTTCTTCGAAGCGAAGCGTAATTACTTCGAAGCGCTCCGCGATATTTTAAAGGACATTTAACTCATGCAGCAGCCCTACCAGCTAAACACGGAGAATGATGTGCGTACGTAATCGAAACAAGCACTATATTGGCTTTGAAATTGCGCCTGGCAAACGTGCACATTATACCATGTAGTCTTAAATGCAACCATGCTAAATTTCCAGTGGCACCACGTTCCGCAGCGTGACGGCGTGGCCTCAGCCCTGATCGAATTTTAGTAAGGGCTATAAGAAAATTCTGGGATATCGTATAGGTAATTACGGTGGTAGAGGCGTGACTTCCGGACGTCACAGTCGCACGCGCCAACCAACACCCTTAGGGCTAAGGTTGATAGCCGAGGCGGAGCCGGTAAGGACGGGGCTCCCCCACAATGCAAGAAAACCTTGCCGGAATTTAGCCCACGTCTAACGAACCGCGAAGTGCATCTCCAGCGCTGCCCGGCTGGTCTGCGCTGTTCGGTGTTCGCTAAGCCACCATCCCGCCGCTGGTGAGACCATGCGCCATGCTCACCGTGCTGATGGCGAAAACGTGGCGATCAATATCAGGGATGCTGCACTCTGCATACTGCACCAGCAGGCATTTAAACGTCGTAGGATCGCTTGCGCTGGGGCCGTACAGTATTAGAAAGCGCTGGCCGCTGATGTTGTTTTTTTTTTTGTTTGTTTTCAATTTCTTTTCCTATACAGTTTAGAGCCCGAAAGGTTTGTCATCTATGAGAGACGATGTAGAGGGGTCCGGAAATTTTGGCCTCCTCGTTCTTTAACGGGCTCTGGCAGTGTTCAGTACAGAGTATAGTATTGTGTTGCGATCACTGGAAAAACGTTGCGGCTCCAGTTGGTGTACACTGTGGGCGGTTGGGGTCGCCATACGAGCGCTATGGAATTCAGGCAGCCAGCGCGGTCCTATTTTACTTACACCGTGATATATCTGTATTGTGAGGATTCGGTCTGCCGTCGGGTCGTCGTGATAAGGACGTTCGATTGCTGTGGCTGAGGATGCGGGATCGAATCCAGGCCACTGCGCCAGCTTTCCGATCGAGGCGGAAAGTAAGGCGACCCTGTCCTGTGCGATGTCAGAGAACCGCAGTTGGTCGACGTTTCTGGAGCCTCCACTACGGCGTCTCAATTAGCCCCAGGCTTCTCGAGACGTTAACTCCTAAACCTGAACTTAAACATCTTGTAATTTTTTTTTTGAAAGTCCTAATATGATCGTTTTAAAAAACAGTGGATGGAACTCGGTATTCTCTTCAATTGTTTCCTAAGAGTTTCTATTTTGCTTCTTTGCGATCGCAAATTGTTAACATCCGTACGCAGAAACTATACTATCCGTATCGTGTGGGACTGCAAAACGTTGTGCAATAAACACCGTTTTCTTCAATAGGACTGGTGCTATTATTCTAACTTTACGCGATGATAATACGGATCTCTGCCCTGTCCACTTAATTCTCATTCTTATGTGAATGTACGGATCCGGACTACCAAACCACTATAATATCGGCAAGGAAATGCAGTAAAGGAGGAAGTATGTATTACCTAAGGTCACTTCACTTAGCTTGTTGCACAACTATCCTACAATCAGGAATATGATGGTAGGATGGAGTGCCTCTTTTTTCATCCTTGGAAGAGTTGCAAATCTGTCTCTAGTAAGAAGAAGTTCGTCTTATTATCATTGTCACTTGCAGCGTTGAAGTCCGTCAATACACCGAGTTGTGCTCGGATTGTTCTTCTTTTTTAAGTGGTTCGACGCCCGACGATTTAAACTTTCTCGAAATCTCACACATACTCTACTTTCTGCTGAAGAATTTGTACTGTTTAAAATACCGCTTTAGCAGCTTTCTATTTATGCTGGCACTGATCCTCCCCCCTTTACGCCAAGGTATCTCGGTATACTGCGGTATGTCAGCTTCTGTTCCTATATCTAACTCTCATTTCTCGCGTTCTTAAGACCCATTGTTTCCTAACGATGCCTTAATCTATCCACATATAACATATGATGTTACCACAAGATGGCATTCTACTACTACTTAGCGTGTAACCAATAAGGTGTCCGACGCCTCACACTCATCTAAAAGTTTCCTAGAGCACTGCAGTGTCGGCAGTGGGAAAACACAAAAGCCTCAAGATTGCTCCTGTAGAGGGTACATCGCGCGCCTCTTGTCGAACAAAATCAGCGTTCTGTTGAATGCATCAACGTTCACCGACGTTCTGTAATAGGTTTGCATGAAAGGAAATGCGCGGTATCTCTCACTCGCGGAATCTCGCTGCCGCATCTTGCAGAAAAATCTCGCCGATGCGAGATTTCCACATGAGCGTAGAAAGATTTGCGCCTTAATATCTGCAGCCCTCTCAAACTGTTTTTACCTGTGGTGCTTCCTTCGTTGGCATGTACACACATATTTATGCGTGAGTATATGTCCCTAAATTTTAGCTGCTGCACACGTCGACCCCACTGAGCAGCATATTTTGTCTAGAAAGTTCTTTAATGTTTTCTCCTACACATTTTCTTTACACCTATTCTCGAATTGCTACAAGTATTGTGTAAGAGATTTGTTACAAACGTTTAGCACAATACAGCCTTAATAATGAAAAACTGACAGTGGCGTTGTGGAAGTTTTGTTATCCGAAATATAGTCTTTGCCATTCCCAAGAAATATTTCGATTGACACTAGCTAGCAAGCACAGATCAATGCCCTTAGATTTGTAATTGATACCAACCCTTAGTATCGCAAACATTTTCATGCTGAAATCACGGCGACATTTTCTTTCCCTTGTACGTGGACCTACAGCAGCTGCCTGACACTTTTTCACAAACCACGTGCATTTCTCCTTGTCAGTGAGGATATTTCAATGCAGCATCTAAATTTCCTCAGTCCGTCTAAATACAAATATTCGGAAAAGATTTTGAAAAAAAAAAAACATTTCAGCAGTAATTGTTTTACAGATGGCTTCGAAGCCAGGACCATCTCTAAGTGATTAGGATTATTAGTGTGGCTCTAATCCGTCATCGAGTGAGCAAGTTATCCAGTGGAAATTATTTCTTACCATTATTAATAACGCTCATGAATAACACATCCTTTTCTAATGCTGTTCGTAGAAACACATGAGATAAAAAATCCATTTCTTGCAGAAGTGACTACAGCACATACCTTTATGGCACTCAACGCGGTCCTATAAAATTTATGGCACAAATATGCAGTCGTGACATGAAAGTATCAGCTAGCAACTCGGAAGCATGTTCCAAATTTACTTCTTCCAAATAGGTACATCATCATCATCATCATCATCATCCTGACTATACCCACTGCAGGGCGAAAGCCTCTCCAATATTTCTCCACTTAACCCGGTTCTGTGCTAGCTGCATCCACTTGACCCACGCAAATTTCTTAACCTCACCCGCCCACCTAACTTTCTGCCGCCCCCTGCTACGCTACTTCGCCAAATAGGTACATTTACGTGCTATTCTGCTTGGCTGCCAAGCGGTTCTCGCTGGCTCAGCGCACGCATCAAAAGCAGGCACGGAACTCGTGGTGTAGCTTTCAATTGAGTAAATGTGCACCCACTCAAACGTTGCATACTATTGTAACGTTGCATGCGTTGCATACTATTACAAACTATAATTATTGAATTAAAGAGAGTGTGGAGGTCTGGGAAAAGACTTTCGCTTAGGTTTCCGACCATGAATAGTAATGATTATTATTATAACCACATACAAAGTTTGTACAACAGTCGAGATTGTTCGCAACTAACGTTACAACATCAAGGTCTACAAAATCGGTAATATAGAAATTGCGCTAGCATTTTGTGTTACATATGTGCATTTTACTGCAGAAATACAGAGAAAGGTGGGCATTATTGCTAAAGGAGAAATTATGAGTCAGCAGAATATGGCAAAAACAAGCAGATAAGCTCACTCTTTCACGCAAGACCTTTTGCTGCGCTCGCGAGATGGCCGCGAAATATGCTTTAATAAAGAGATAAAAAATGATTGATAAGCCTGCTCGGAAAACGAAGCGTTTTTACCATTTTTAAGAAGAGGTAGTCAGTTCCTAATGTGCCAAAGTGTGTAGAAGCGACTCAAAAAGGCTTAATGTATAAAACAAATAAAATGATGATTTACCAATGATATATAAACACGAGAAATTAGAGAATTCCTTATTCTTCTTTTGATATCATTGAAAATTGGTGTCATTCGTGTGTAATGCAAACCGTCACGTATGTGACAGCCTCGCGCACACAGAGCTGCGTTAAGGAGTTGTCGGAATGCGTTATTAGGTTCTTCTATCTAGGTTAAGCACTTGTCCGCGTGGACATCAGCGTTACAGACAGGCGCAGCCCAGGGACAGTTGCGACTGGTATTACAGATGGCGGAATGAAGAACATCTAGAAGGCCTCCCGTCTTAGGCGGTGTTTCCTGCAGAGGCTCTGTTATGCGAAGCATTCTTCGCCAGCCTAACGCGGGCAGATGAATGATAGATTGCAGGCCATGCCGGAAGGCTAGGATAGAAACTACATGTCCCAGCTTTTTTTTTTTGGTATCTTCCTTTCATGGGCAAGGAATGGCACCCATTTCACGTCTTTTTATTCCGAGCATGACTGTACAACACTAGATATTGCGAAAGCATTAGTGCAGGAAATAGCATAGCGAATGTATGTGCTGGCTGACCTCGCGTTTTTGTTGACGTATAGGAAGCGTACAGAGAATAGGATTTCGCTTACTATATGGACTTTCTCATTGCATTTATTCAATCGCAATAGATGAATAATTTCAATAATTTGTTGTCGCTTGCGAGTACCATCAGTTGTGCACATAAATATATTAGTTTATGCTTCTTCCCAGAGCCATTGCAAACATTGAGAAGGGGCTTCGCGTTTTTTTATCTGATGCTTAAATATTTAAGAAGCTTTCTACAAGCTCCATAATCCAGTTTTCAGGGAATGAACTTGAAATGAAAAGAAAAATCAACAGGGGAACGGAAATGTTAGCCTGTACCAGTTACCAAAAATATTCTAGGGCAAAGGAAGGCAAGGAAAATTAAACAGCAGTGCGTATGGTGGTATTTCAACGTAAGCAGTTCGGTACGTCCGGCTGCCAGTTTTAGTCATTTCTGCAACCAATTTTGCTTGGCTACCACACAGCTGGTGCTTACTGTATACGCCACTGACTGCAGACAACGACCAATGCTTGACGTTCGCCCCATGCTTGCCTCTTCATGCGAGATCAAAGCACGGCCGCGTATTTACAGCCCCACGAATGTTTGGTTTTGTGGGGTTTAACGTCCCAAAGCGACTCAAGCTATGAGAGACGCCGTAGTGGAGGACTCCGGAAATTTCGACCACCTGGGGTTCTTTAACGTGCACTGACAACGCACAGCACACGGGCGCCTTGCTTTTCGCCTCCATCGAAAAGCGGCCGCCGAGGCCGGGATTCGATCCCGCGTCCTTGGGAACAGTAGTCGAGCGCCGTAACCACTGCGCCACCCCGGCGGGGTCCCATGAATGTTAATGCATGAAAAGATCAATGAATGACCCATCGAAAATAGAATAAGAAAAGTCACGCCGCGGAGGGTCACTTGTTATGGCTTTCAACTATTGAACCCAAGGACGCCGGATCGAAAAATCGGCCGCCACAATCTCTTCTCGACGGAGGTGAGAAGCAAGGCGCCTGTATGCTGTGGGATCTCAGTGCCCATTAAAGAACCCCAGGGAGTGAAAATTTCCGGAGCCCTCCACTCATGCCGTCTCTCATAGACTGAGTCACTTCGGGACGTTAAACCTCATAAACCAAACCGAAACATTATATTTATTTATTTATATTGTAAGGAAGATGATGCAGGTAATCTGCTGCATCGCAAAAGATATCGCCCAGATGGTCGCAAATGGCTCTTGGTCATTCCTCGCCATCTTTGCGCAGAAATTTGTGCCCATCATCATGCCGACCCGCAAAGCGCACATGCTGGCCTGTTGCAGACATACGAGCGTCTTCGCCAGCGGTACTACTGGCGGGGGATGTACAACTGTGTCCGCCGCTATATTCGCTCCTGTACTGCTTGTCAGCAGTGGAAGTCGTCTCCGCGCCCCTCCGCCGGCCCAGTACAGCCATTGCCTTGTCCAGCGCGACCCTTTGATCGTGTCGGCATCGACCTCTATGGCCCCCTTCCATCTTCGACGTCAGGCAACCGCTGGATAATAGTCGCCATGGATCACCTCACTCGCTACGCGAAGACTGCAGCTCTGCCTACGGCTAGGGCTCGTGACGTCGCCTGCTTCATCCTGCGTCACTTCGTTCTACATCACGGGGCTCTTCGTGAACTTCTCAGTGACCGCGGCCGCATCTTCCTATCTCAAGTGATCAACGAGCTGTTGGAAGCTTGCCAAACAATACATCGAACCACCACAGCTTACCATCCTCAAACCAACGGCCTCACAGAAAGGCTTAACCGAACTCTTGGTGACATGCTCGCTATATACGTTTCTTCTGACGCGTCTAATTGGGATCAGGTGCTTCCGTACATCATATGCCTATAATACAGCGTCTCAGGCAACGACTGGATTTTCCCCATTCTTTCTCCTATACGGTCGTGAGCCTTTCTGTCTACTGGACACCGTACTTCCCTACCACCCCGACAGTTCAGAGTACACTTCTCTTTCTGCGGTTGCCCGTAATGCTGAGCAGTGCCGTCAGCTGGCGCGCTCATTCACGTCGGACATTCAAGATCTTCGCCGACATGAGAGCGATCACGGAAAGCCGCTGCTGACTTTCCTACCAACCCCCTCGTGTGACTCTGTGTTCGGGCTGATTCCAAATTCTCTGCAAAGTATATTATCGTGTATTAGAGCGTACATCACCAGTTAACTACGTCGTGGAGCCAGCAACGCCTTCTTCAGACCACCGTCGCCGCGGGCGAGAAGTTGTTCACGTAAGTCGACTTAAGTCATACTACAATCCCCTTGTTATACCCTCCCCCTAAGTCGCCAGTATGGCTCCCTCTTTCCGCCGGGGCAATTGTAATGAAGATAATACAGCGCCGACACTAACGACGATGAAGACGCTGATCAGCTGGCGCGCGCACTGAGAGCTCGGACCGTCTTGTTCGGACGATATTGTGCTTCGCTCTACAATCGTCTGGTGTCACCGGTCGCCGTCTTCAGTTCTCCGAATAACCCCAAATAAACCCCTCTTCAATATATTTAATTATTTATGGTACCCCTCGGGGCCAGAGATTTTACATGACGTCCAAAAGTAGTAATGCGGCGTAGTCTACCTTTTTCCCATGGTAGACAAAGATGACGTTGCGGCTGCCTTCTCGCCCGTTGTTGTTCACGCCGATTTGTTTGGGGTACATCAGCCCCTGACAACTCGCGCGAAAGACCAAGTTTGCTATCCGAATGGAAGCAGACTGAATTCACATGGTGCATCAAGTGAGTGTCAAGTTCAAACCACGTGACGCATGCGGTACTGTCCCGGACAAGATTAATGCAAGGAAGCATAAAAGCAACTATCTTAAGATCGTATATCGAACGTTGATGTACAAAGCCAGAGGCCAAAGTTACAGGTGTCATGCGTACATCCTCTTTTTCCGATTTATCCTGCGAGGGTTCGTTTTCGCCGTAAAATACTTCTGATTACCTAAACATGATACAGTTTCAAAACAGTTAAACCTAGTATGACATGTGAAAGCTCTTGCCTCAAAGGTACAAGTAGACAGAAGCGACGGCACAAGATGCACAGCAGGGGTATGTGTTGCAGTCGGCATGCGGAGTGATTGGCTACGTACGCGCTTCGGCCAATAAATTTCAGGGCAGGAATCAACTCCAGCGTTTTCTTTTTGAGTATACGAAAATACTTCAAGCCAATGCACTAGTGTTTAATAATTTTGCTCTGTTGTGAACCTCCACATGAGTGCTTTTGCACTAAGCGTGTTCGCAGTAATGTTAGTATTGAACGCATCGGAAAGAAGGGAAAGGGATGGTGCAGGAATACACAGCATGTGCAGTGTCAGCCTTTCGGTGTAGGTAGAAATATGATGGCCGAAAGGAGAAGACACTCCGCTCCCTTGATGCATCATAATAGGTCTGCTAAGCGTTTGCTGGTAAATGTATAAACAGATAGGTGGTAGTTCATGCCATTGCGCTTTTCGATGTTTTGTTGAGGAAAATAATTTTAGCTGCAGTCTTGACTGCTCAACTTTGAAACAATAAAGGACATAGTGCTCTCTTCCTGAAATCCATGGCTTTATCTAGGTGCTTTATTTTCTCTCGGTTTAGTACTTCCACCCTATTATGTTTACTCTATTCGTAGCGCAAAATCACATAAAATTCTGGTGACCCTCGAACTTGAAGCAGGCTACATATAGCGACTGCCACTGGCAGATGCGATGCGTCGCCCTGGAAAGCTAGCTGGAAAGCGAGCAAGCGATCGCCGTCAACTTCTGAAACCATTATGAATATTCATGAAGTCACGTACTGAAGACATTACTGTGTGGTTTGTTCGACCTTTTTGCTTTCCCGGAGGCTGCTCACGACGGTAATCCTGCTCTCATTTCTTCGCGTCTGGGCCATGGAAATACTTGTTTTGTGAGCTTTGCTTCCTATACTAAACACTGTAGTCGAAAAAACTAAACTACAGAACTCTGTCAAAAATACGACAAAATATCCTATAGTTCTGTCGTAACCATCAAATTTTTCTGTAGTCCTGTAGTTTTTCTGCAATATCTTTCTGTTGTCTGTAGTTCTGTCGCACTATTTTGTTGTAACTACGGAAAGTTCTGATGTTACCGCAGAATGTTCTGTTGTCACAACATCTTTCCCGTCAAAATCCGAACAGAAATTCTGTCGTAACATCAGAACATTTTCCGTAGTTTTTTTTTTGGCTGGGATATGCTGAAATAGTTTATGGTGCACATGTTCTTACCGCAATATAAATGCAGCTGTACTACAAAAGCCAGACATGCGGAGGAATTGCCATCAACTTATGCAGCCGCCACCTTTGCTTTAGTTCGACATAGGTGGCTCACCTTGTTTTATCGCGAATCTCTTCAGTTTGAATGGGACAATGATACTGAACTGTTGTGCGTGTGCGTGTTTTTTCTGCGCACTAAGTTATGCGCAATGCGACGCTTGTTCATTTAATTGTTTTGTTTTTTTTTCATGCAGACTGTTACCTAGGCTTCACATATAACGAAACAAAACAAGCAGAAAGAGCCGGTTCATAAGTCACACGGGAATCGTTTAAGTGTGTTGGAGTAAATATAGAACGTCTTTAACTCGCAAGGAATTGCTGTTTAGTAAAGCGCTAGTCCCAAATGAGCCGACAAACCCGGAAAGCTGTGACGTTAGCCACTTATAGTTAAGCGAAGCAGCCCAATCTCGCTTGTGAATGCATTTTGGCTAATGCAAAATGCCTTTTAGAATGCATTACCAATGATGCTATGTATGGAAAAAAACATCCTAACAGGAATGCACAATGGCTGCACATTTTAAAAAATATTCACTGAAAAGATAGTCTGGGCATGAAACCCAGCCAGACGTATGCATCGAGCCTGCTTAATTTTTCCTCTTCTGCATATGCGAAGGAATTGGCGAAATA
Organism: Amblyomma maculatum; assembly: GCA_023969395.1. Taxonomy (NCBI): domain Eukaryota; kingdom Metazoa; phylum Arthropoda; class Arachnida; order Ixodida; family Ixodidae; genus Amblyomma; species Amblyomma maculatum. The sequence goes on along the minus strand of JAJIZL010000278.1, from coordinate 332,135 downwards.
TTTATTAAATGCCAGATAATAAAACATAATGGTTGAATGTATGGTTTCAATACAAAAATACCGCAAAAGATGCAAATATAGCGCTTTTACTTGCATTGTATGTTTGATGAAAACCACTGACCTAATCGACAGACTTCGATTTTCAGTCGGAAAAAACTACAGAAAATTTTCTGATGCTACGAGAAAATTTCTTTTCGGTTTTTGACGGGAAACCTGTTGTGACAACAGAACATTCTGTAGTAACATCACAAATTTCTGTAATTACAACAGAAAAGTGCTACAGAACTACAGACAACAGAAATATACTACAGAAATACTACAGAATAACAGACAAGTACTACCGAACTACAAAAAACGTCCTATGGTTACGACAGAACTACAGGATATTTTGTCGTATTTTTGACACAGTTCTGTAGTTGTTTTCGACTGGGGATTTTGCTGTGACTTGAAGTGGTATTACTGTGACGTGGTGTGATGTAACCTGATATGGCTGTGATGTGACTATACTGACCACTCATCCCTTTCTTACCCATCACTTTTATATCTACTCACCGCCTTTCCCCATGTGTAGGGTAGCACACCGGTTTTTTCTTCCGGTTAAACTCGTATTAAAAGTACTATTCGCTTTTATATCCAATTTTGGTTTAAAGGCTTCAATAAGGCATGTCTCTTTTCTGTAAAACAGTAGTCTGCGACCAACAAATGCCGAGCCTAAATTTAGGATAATAAAAGCCTCGTTTTAGCAAAAACATAAAATAACCATATTTCGGAAATATTCAGTTTCTTTGGGGACTAATGGCAGAGAGAGTACAGCTTTGTGTTACTTCAAGTATCACGTCACGAATGAAAAATAATATCAAGCCTGGCCTGGTGTCCAAAAATGGTGATCGCTTTTATTTTCCCCACGTGAACGTTTCTGCCTGATTTCGAACCCAACTTGACTAGTGGCTTGTTATTAGCATAGACGTGCATAATTTAATTACCCACTTACTTGATTCAGGAATATTGGTTTTAACATCTGTTCTTAACTAGTGTTGGCTTTATAATCTAATATATGGCTGCAGTTATGAAGTGTAATGGCTAAACAGTAGCGTTTCTCAAAGATTTCATAAAATTGAGTTCGAGAGGCGCATATCGTCCCCGCAATGTGAGCATACTTTAGATAAAACAATCATGCATATACATTAAGTCGATCAAGAAAGAAATTTTGTTATTAATACAACTTTAAAGTTCTGAGCGGGAATTATATAGGGGAGAAACGAAAGTCTTAAATTAGAGAAAGCTCGGAAGTGCCAATTAGGAAAACATTGGTTGTAGGTGTACAGTTCTGAAGAGTACATCAAACGGACGAATATAAACAGGAGCCAACAATCTATTTAGGTGAGAGCAGTATGTTGTAGGTAACACTTCAGCTTGGTTACAAACAATTCTTGATTACAAGCAGATTCAATAGCACCACAATTTCATTAACGATCACAGAGGAGAAGGTGCGTGAGGACAAAAATCAATTAATGTGAGCAAAGCACGTTACACATTTAGTTGTCCGTGGATGCGTAAGAAAAGCATCGACCATCGATATACGGCACACACATTGATAGAATAATGACTGTGATACAATTTGGACACAAAGGAGAAAATGGTGAACCTGCTCCTTCCAGAAAGAGGAAAAGCGAACATTTTTACCTCACATGTATTGAACGTTCTCAAGTAAGTTTCTGGAATGAATAAGACAATTTTATTTTGCAATGACGTGCGGCTCATTAGTATGCATGTCTGGCATCGGCTGACAATAAACGAAGCATACTCAATTGCGATCGCACTGAAGCTGTGTTAGCTAAAAGGTTTTCATGTGCGTTTGCGAAACGATAGTTGTGCAGAAAGCTGACAGATGTTTTTGATTCCTTGGCAGATGAGGCATATCTGTGATTATTAGCCGAAAGAACGGACACTAAGCTTACTCTAAGATGCTAATGGTTAGCACTGATTCAGCAAGCAAATCTGTAAGATTGTAGTGTCCTTGCGCTGAGTTGGATCTTACTGTAAAATTATTTATATTGCTTATGAGACGTCAATTATGACCTGCCATTGTCAGCAGCTGTTCTGAATCTTATCTAGGGCTGATTGTGAGTGAGTAGAGTCGAATGGTCGGTGACCTGTCTCTAAATAACGCAGTCGTCCGCAAATAACCTGACCGCAGAATCCCGGTTACAGTCAAGTAACTATTTTAAAAATACTTCTGGCCACAGAATAGACTGTAGACACACAACAAACACCAACAGACCGACTGATAAAAAAAGTTGGGGTTTAAAAGATATTTTTTTAGCAGTTAGGTTGGTGAGTGTTTTTCTAGGTCAATGCTGAGGGACATGATCGAATGACTCTGTGATATTCACATATCCGGCCTCCGAGTTAGGGTGCACGTACACTGCGGGAAGGCAAGTAATTAGTTCGAACAGTTGTGTCTGACAAGGTGGACCGGATAAGAAACCATGCTGATTGGCAAATTAAAAAAAAACTGGGTCCTCGCCCCCTATTTACAAGCCTCAGACATAAAAAATCAAGTGAATGCATCTCGCCGCTCGAATAGAAATCTCCAGATTTCTTAATAGCAGGCTGTGGTGATCTTATTTAAATCAAAACATTTTCCTGAAAGTAGTGTCGACGGCTGCAGTACGTCCCGTGTGTCCTAAGGCGCCTGAAATAAAATTACCACAGCACAATGTGCATGATTGTGACCCGTCGCGGTGGTTCAGTGGCTAAGGCGGATGATTGCTGAACCCAAGGCTAAGGGATGGAATCTGGGCCACGGGGGCGGCTTTTCGATGGAGGTGAAAAGGGGGGCACCCATGTTCTGTGTGATGTCAGTGCACTTTAAAAAACTTTATTTCGGAATTTACAGAGGCATCTACTATGGCGTCACTCACTGCCTGAGCGGTTTTGGGACTTCAACACCTAAAAACCATAAAAAGCAATACATTATTCTGTACCGAGCAATAATTTCTCTTTCCTCTGTTCACTTAGGCAGTAGCATAATCATGTTGCATATTTTAGGAAAATAACACACTGGATTACAGGACGCATGAATATATTTGATCGCCTGTGAGCTTTCATGATATATGCTTGCAGGTGCGTTCATGCAAATTATTTTATTTTGGCTACATTCAGTTCGAAATGATGCATAATAAAAGGCCCCCCAATTCTTTAATTTCCCATTCCGTCTGCAATTATTACCGAAATCTTTTTGCGTGTGGCATGCGGAATTCAATCTCGGAATGGAGAGCGCGCGAATCGGTCTGCTTTCCGCATGTAGTTTATTATCGACTGACGACATCATCCTCTCTACTTATGTTACACATCAACGCTACCAACATCATAGATAACAACGAATCTTAATTGCTGGGTGGCATAGGTGTCCCCAGGGAAACCTGATGCAGGCAAAAATACTGAACCGATAAAAGAGAATGGGCCAAAGTTCAGCTCCGTGAAGGTTGGAATTGCGGAAAGGACCTACTAGACGTGCAGCCTTAGAGAAAAACAAAGCAAGTTATAACGCGAAAGGTGAATGAACGAGCCGTCCAACCTGTCTGAAACGGCGGCGAAGCTTTTCGGCAGAAAAAGTGCCTCTAGACCCACACGCACCATCGTCTAAGAGTTGCCTTTTCGGTCGGCTGTATTCTGCGAATTACGCAAGCAAATGCGGGTGGAACAGTCGTCTCCCCCCCCTCCTTCTGAAAGCAAGCGGCTTCGTCAGCTTCATCCTTCATCATCTTCAGCCGCATTAAGCCTTACGACGTCTCGGGCAAACAACATCGCTTGGAAAGCATCGCTTTTTTGAGCGTGTATGTGGTATATATATGCCCTGACGGTGCGCTAACATCTCAGTGACATGAAGAGGGGTGCTCAAAGAGCCGTTCTTCTTTTCCCTGAGCGTCTAAGGAGCTTTCTGCTTCTTTTCTTTTACATGACTTTTGCTTTACTCTACCTATGGGCAGTTGCCCATGTAGCTCCTCCATTAAGACCGAGATTTATGCCTCGAGAGACGTGCTTTGCATCGGGCCACGGCACAGACGCTGTGTCCGGTTGTATCTATCATTGCCGTGCTCAATTATTGGTCGACCTTTCATAGATTATTTCTGCCAGTTGGTTCTGCAACTCACTTGCTTAAGTTGTTTATTTCTCGTTTGGAAGTTTTCACATTCTATCGCAATGCACTTGCTTTCTAGAGAATCGTGCACGTGAGAATGGACGTTGAGGAGGCTGCACTCTGCATATATGGTGTGGTCGTAATGTATTATGAAAACAGACAGAAACAGTCTGAAAAAAAAACTGAATTAATTATTTATTTACTTACAGTAAACCCTGCAGCGCCTAATTATTATAGCAGGAGAGTAGGTACAACACGTAAAATGACTAGCCCTAGAATATAACCTCATAAAAAGGTATGATAACAAGGGGGTAGTGCATAAAGATCAAAAAGAAAGTACTTTCAGCCTACAGTCATTTGTTTAGAAGAATATTCGACTTACAAACAACTGACTAGTCTTAAAGTACATTTGTGCTACTTCAACCAGCAAATTATTTCTTTCAAAGATACTGCGAGAAAAAAAATACAACTTTTTGTACTTCTTTTTGCAAGAAAGTTCACAAATTTTGAAACTGGTCTCTTCTGTGTGAGATATATTTGGGCGCTATAAGGTATTTAAGGGTGTCAATGCCTGTCGCATCAATGCATATTGCGTGTAGAAGTTTCACGGTGCTTCTGGAGTCTAATACCTAGCGTTTCTAGTACGATATATTTCTTTCATTTCATTATGTTTGCTTGTCTGATAGCATGACAATTAAAGGCAAACGTTGCAGACTTTAAAAGCCAGCTAAAAATTGCATCAATTATCATTAATGGAGGACAAATGCAGCTTTTCAATGGAGACATTATTCAACAAAAGAACCATTTCAACACGGAGACTGTGAAACAGTGGAGCTTCGGCAACTGTTTTTTATATGAGCGGTAATTTAAGTCACAGGACGAACTACAATTAGTACAATAAGCCAAAAGCAGTGTTGCAATGCTACCGATCTGTCAAATAATGTTTAAAGCGGCTGGAATCTACCATCGGTGTCAACTGGGGAGAACGAATTTGGCTGTATTCATTATTTATTATTATCATTGAACAAATTTTTGGGTAAAATCTTTGTAAATAAATTACTTGTATCTTAAATGAAAGCAAACGCATTTAACGGGGATCGTCTGTTATTACGCTGTGCTGACGTTAACTGGGCTATCAAGAACTTCCGCACCCTTCAAAAGCATACAGTCCAAGGTATTTGCTTCAAAGCTGATTCCCGACACGCTATGGACATCTGGTTCTTCAAAACATGGGGAATTTGAGGACGCAAAGTTCAGCCGGATTGGAGCGATTATGCTGTGGGTGAAAAATAGAACGCGCCTAAGGATGTAGCAGTGTTACACAGCACTGCTTGTAAATGTACTTCGTTACGAAATGTGTAAATTTACTTCTAGAGCAGGAGACAAAGATATAGGTAATAAAAACAGGCATTATATAGCGTGTATCGTCTTGTCAGAAGTAACCAGGCCACGTGTTCGGCTTTTCAGTCAGGAACTAGAGAATATGTACCCATTCTGAAGTTGTAAATGTGTAAAAAGTAAAGGCGAGCTAATATGCTCACTTCTTAAGAAGTTGTGAGTCTATGGGGATCCTTGTTGGTTTTAATATACAAGCGAGAAAGGAAGCACTCAGCCTGAATACTTTGGACAAAGAGGGCACGTAAATGAAAGAGGAATACCTTCATTTTAAAAGTTTTACATTAGATAATATTTTGCTGTTTCAAGTTTCAATATTAAATAATACTGAGCGTTCCTTGGTGGAACATTTGATAGGGGTGTATGCGGAGGCAGAAATTATGTACATGCGTCATATATTTAAACGAAAGATAAACAGGACTATTTTATAATATAAGTTAAATAAAATCTGCCCAAGTGTTCCCTTCTTCTCACTGCCAATTTGTGCTCAGTACCCCTCTTTTATCTGCGCTTCTGGTGTAGTCATCTTGTCCGTGTCTTCCTGTGCGCTGTCCGCCCACCGGTATTTTAAATCACGATTGACAGACTTGCGCTCAACAACGCACGCTTATAAATTATTTATTATTGCAACGCCGCGTCAACATCGAATGTGAGTACACAGCGTAGTTTTTTAGCTGGTTAAGGTTTGCCGGTGAAGGTATTGCGCCACGCACGCACGCACACACGCACGCACATGCACAGACATGTGCACGTGCGTTTTTTTTTTCAGTTTGTAATTTTTTATTTTTCTATTGTCTTATTGCTTGCCTGCCAGGTGATGAAATCCTCGCTAAGCTCGGATGCCACTTCATGAAACTTGATGCGTCCCAGTGCATCCAAGGAAAACATGGAATTGGCGGAAATGGGCTTTGTTATTGGATATTTATTAGTTCAGTAATAGTTGCTTTCTAATTTCAAAGCTGTTCTTTAACATGCACTCTTACGGCAAAGCTAGGGTACACTAAAAGAAATTTTACTCAAATATAGCAGCGTTTTACGTGGTGCATCGTGCCCTTTTCTGTGCACGTAAGAAGAGAAGGAAAGTTCTGTGGTGTATCGTTTGCATGTTCGCCTCGAAATCTGAACGGCCAGAGTTCGATCCTCCGTAAGTTCGGAACAATGTTTCTTTGCCTCTTTGCAGATTCGCATGTTACAACGAAGAACAGTAACCGCGATAGCGGCTCTTCCACGACACGGGTTCCTTAACGCTGCTGCTTTACTGATGAACATAAGCAATACGTTGGATAAATCTTACTGACTTGGCTTTTATGCACTCCCCATATATTACCTGGCGTTGCTGCGCGCGATATAGTCACAGAAATCAAACTCACTTTATTGATATCAGCTAATGTGTAAACGGATCTGTATTTTATGAGTGATAAAAGTGTGGTGGCGGTTTTGTATTTCTGAACCCACCTCAGCAAGCTTTTTGACTACCATATTTTCTGTTTGATATTTCAAGCCCCACAATAAAATTAGAGTACGTAAAAAATGGGCGAAGCTATGATGCCGATGGCCTTGGATTTCTATCGAGAATATTGTCCTCTAACATTCATTCAAAAATAAAATGTTGATTTGGAATATTTAAATCCCTAATTGTTTTGACGTTATATTGTACACCATACATATTGTTTCCATTGTTTTCGAATCAACTGAAGCTAACGACGACTAGGTTTTTGTTTGTTTTTTTTTGTTTGTGGGGGTTTAAGTTGCCAAAGCAACTCAGGCTATGATAGACGCCGTAATTTCGACCACTTGGTTTTTTTTTAACGTGCACTGACATCGTAACCCCGTCTAGGTCTCACTCATGGCTATTTATAGACAGATATATGAACAAAAAACAGTGCCACACTACGACTGCTGCACAAGGCAACAGTATTTGTCATCGGAGCAACTTCAGTAATACAGTCCTGCGAACTCAATGCCTGCTCGATGCTCTGCTAATATACTGAGGGCCGCACTCAGCAAATAGACTGCGGATTTTCTAATCAAGTAGCAACAAAGACGCGGCCCACAGATGTCGAGATCGGTGCCATGGGAACCGGACGAGTCGAACATTTCCGCCGCGGTCGGGGCGAAGTAGGAACGGCAGCGGATATCGATTACCGTGGATAGCAAGACGTCATTAGCATCGTGCTGGCTAACTACCGACCGGCTGCTCCGACCACAGCGACGTATCGCGAAGCTGGCGAAAAGCGACCATGGACGCAGCACCAACCATATCGGCTTGGGCTGACAAGGTCGGATGCGCGAAAATGAATTTGTGGTCAGCCTACTGAGCGAGTTCAGCCTAGCGTAAGCACACCTCAACGTAAAGATCGCGTGCCTCATGATCATTAAGGACTGCCAAGGCGTTCTTGCTTGCATATTACAAGTTTTTAAAACGGGGAGTACCGACTTCAGGCGGAAGACAAGAAAACAGCCTTGAAGCACTTTTCCAAGATGTGAAGTGTGGCTGATCGAATCTTAAATTTGGGAAATGAACTGCGTGATATTTCAAAACTGACCTACTTCTATAAGCTATACTTTGGCAAGTTCAATATCTGATCGGCTCCGGAAGTATGTGCTAGCGCGTTGTGTAGAGGAGTGCGTTACCAACGTAGCTAAGACATGCGACTTTGGCCGATGTAAGTCTCCAATCAGGTCTACGGTGGCTTTCCTGAGTTCTCCGAAAATGAGATTGCTCATTTCGGACAAGGAGGGCTTTTTTCGTCGTGCTTATTTTTTACTTGTTTTTTACAAGAGGCCGCGTTGCTTTCGAAAAGAATTTCCACCAAGTTTTTTGTGAAAGTAATTAAGGCCAAGCAGAGGGCTATACGTGCTCGAGAAAATGACAAAAAATTGAAATTGACAGCAGTTAATCGGGGAAAGGCATAACATCTTGAAACGTTTTGTCGGTAAAATTATAGAAACCTGACTTACCGTTCCGCGCGACTGTGCCCGAAGCTAGTTCGCGGCAACAAGATATGTCAGGTGTCTTGCTCAGAACCCTTTGAGCCTCAGCAATCGATGACCTGTTCCTGGTCCTTAATTCAGGCAATATCGTCCAGTATATCCGAACATCTAAAACGAGTGGGGCTGCGGGATTTCAGAGTAGATATGGAAAGCCTTTATTATGACATCCTCCACAATGCTCTTTTGCAAAGTGTTAGGTCGTGCATCTCTGACTTTAATGTCGAAGGACGGTTCATCAACCATTGTGACATTCCTGTGGAATTTGTTTCGGAACTGCTGTCGTTTTGCCTCGAGTCAACGTTTGTTGGTTGGAAGGGGTCGTTATTCCTGCAACAATCTGGAATCTGTATGGGTTCGCGTTTAGCGCCATGTCTGTCATATATTTTCCTCAGTCAAATCGATACTGCAATTGAAAAAAGTCTGTATGACCTTTCATTTAAAATGTTCTGTTATGTCGGTAACTATTTACATCTTCTGCCTTCCAATCAGCTCATTCACTCTATCGTTAATATTTTAAACGTTTTCAAAAAATGTGGTAACAGATTGAACTACAGTTTTTGAATTTCCTGAAGGTGATTTTGTTCAATTTCTCGACTTATCATTTCTTTTCGGGAATAAGCATGCATCCTAAGGTTACCGTTATATATCCACAAAACGTTTGCTTCGTTTTCACTCTTGAATTTCTAAAGTAGTAAAAATGCAATTCTTGCCTTTTATTGAGGTCTACTCTCCTTAAATCATTCAAGCATAGAATTGGTAAAAGTTTTCTTCATCATATCAACAGATTGACTAATTCTGGTTATCCGCTTTTTTAAACAGTTGCATATTTGAGAAACTTCCGCTGTGTATCAAAGACAAGGACACTAAAAAATTGAAATCGTGCAGCACACAAAGGAAACCAGGAGCTCTGCCGTACGTGCACCGTTTTTTATATGGATTGCGAAACGGCGGCAGTCGGTACGAGCTTGGTAAATAATGTTACCTCCCATGAAGTTATCTGGTGTGTTTGATTTGGTTAGATGTGTTAAAGAGTGAGCACCACTGCTCCGTCAACCACAAATCTAAGTATGTGCAGTGCAGAACTCAGGTAATTTACAAATACTCAGTAGGCCGTTGTATGAATGTCCGCGTCTGAACATAGGAATTCAATAAACCCAACAGCACAAGATAATTTACCAATGCATTGAACGAAATGTAAATGTCAACCCCTTTTTGGTAAAACTGTTGTGCTTGGAATGGCTCGTAATAAGTGCAAAAGAGACTTTATTGAGGTCTACCATATTATGAAAGGAGAAACAAGTGTGTTAGTGACGCATCTATGAACTTTACAAAAACTGGGATTGCTTAGCTTGAATCAGTCGTGTTTCACGTGTTTTGTGTCTTTTTCCAGATTTGGTTTAGCACATCATATTATCCCTTCGTATTCTTTTCATGTTCTTGTCTTTTTTTTTCCACAGTATATATGCTCCGTTAGCATCTCCAAGTAGGCGCTCGTGTGTGCCCCTCTCTTGTCCTTGTCTTCTAGAGCTATGTTCCTTATTGAAACACACCAACACACCCAATTCAGCATTCTTGAGCAATAAATTTGAAGCTGGGGAATTTGTATATTCTAAACAGCTGGACATCGTGAAAAATTTCGCTTATACTTTTCGAGCGCATTGGCGTCTCCAGAAACACATTCTTCCTTCCACTAGCATCGTACACGTCCAGCTCAGAAGTGCGTATAGAAAACGTTTTGGAGCCATTCAGTCACATCAACAAGTTCTCGCTGTGTTCTCAATTAAGTCAGAGCTAACTCAGGTAAGGTTTATTCTTTTTTATTTATAAACACCTCCTCATTGGGATTGCTTTTCTTGTGCTTGTAAAAATCTAGTGCCTATGAAACACTTGCGCCTTAATGCGACCATATGATGCAAAGATCTGTAAACTTTCTGCAAATACTTTAGAACACACCACCAACAAGGCAAATGAATTCTAGTTTGAGGATATAAATCTGTTTGTTTAGGCTCATATGGGCTTTAGGGTTCCAAAGCGAAGCAGGATGTCTGGCACGTCATAATGGGGGGCTGGGAAAATTTTGACCATGGGCGCCTTCCATTTCGCCTCCATTGAAAAGCGTCCATCGTTATCGGGAAAGAACCCAACTTCTCATTTTCAGCAATCGATTATCCTAACAAATGAGCTAAAGTCTTGACAGAAAACAGTTTTGGTCATTCTTCTATGCTGGATATATATTTACATAGAAGCCACCTATCATGGCTTGTTCAGCCACAAGGCGTTGGAGGAATAACTTCATTTTGCGTCCGGCAGGGTTTAACGCAACCGGGCCTAAGTCTCCCACTTGGTGAACGCAATAGAGAACTTAACTCAGGAAGCTGCCTAAAAGCCAAAAAAAAAAAAAACACCCTGGGCCGTTATCAACGGAGAATCATCGCTGACGATTACACTTGCCGCTTACAGTACATATCTATCAGAACGATTAAAACCTTGAACAGCTAGTCTAGTCAAACGTAATCTCACTGTCCTCCAACACAATTTACATCAACTTTCCCTAAATACGTCTTCTTGGAAATATTACATCGACCGTCGCGTAAACGTTCCACTGGTTTGTTTATAATTAATGTCTACAACCCTCCCTGAGTCCATAAGGATATTTTCGGTCCGCTTTTACTCAAAGCCTAGCAGCTGGCGCAGAGGCGACCCCTCCTCATCCTCGGTGATTTTAACGCGCATCACCGCGCTTCGGGCTACCACTACGACACTGACTATGACGCCTTTAGAATGACTGACATACGTACCAGCTGACCCTTATCATGGACGTGTCCTACCCCACTAGACACGGTACGCGCCGTCATCGTGGTACAACGCTGGATTTTGCCTTTGTGAGTGTGTGTCACACTCACAAAAATTTTGAGAGTGATCACTTCGTGCTCGAAATTGTGATACACGAGCCGACCAGGCAATGCACGTGGCCGGATCAGGTGACTGACTGGAACTCCTTCCGGACGCACAGAAAACAGCAAGACAAACCTTCCGCTGTGGCTGGCTTCAAGGCGTGGACAACCGAAATTGTCAAACAAGTGGCCGACGCCACACAAACCGTCGAGTTAGAGGACAGTGTCCCACACTGCGACCGCTACTACGCCCATCTATGGGAGCGCAAGAATTCGCTCGAAGCTCAACTCGCCACTCGGAAATGGGGCCGCAATGTGCGACGTAGACTGGCGCGCGCACATACGAATATCGAAAATTATGCAATAGAATTCGTTCGACAGAGCTGACACAATATCTATGACCAGGTGAACAAGGCTGTAAATACTCGTAACACATGCAACCTCCTTGAACATATACTCGGCCCAACTGGAGGCAAACTCCAACCACGCCAACAACTAGGGCGAATCTTTCATCAGTATCCTGGCACAATTGACGGGCTCAAGCAAAAGCTTATAAATACTTACATCCGCCCCGAACCAACAACCAACCTCCTCTTCCATCAGGGCGCAGGCAACCCCCGTCTAGACGTTCCAGTCACGTTTGTGGAGGTCCGAGCAGAACTTAATCGCCTCAAGACGACTTCGGCGGCCGGCCCTGGCCGCATTTCAGAAACAATGTTTTGGAATCTAGACGACGCATCCATTCGTGCTCTTACCGATTATTTCAAGATTGTTGGGCAGCAGTACCATCGCTCAGGAGTGGAAATGCGCCAATCTAGTCCTCATCCCCAAGCGGAGCTAACGACCAACCTTGGCTAACCTCCGTCCCATCTATATCACGTCCTTTGTTGGGAAACTGATGGAACACGTTATCCAGGCCAGACTCTCACGATACCTTGAAAACAGCCATCTTCTACCAGACACAATTTTCGGCTTCCGCCCTCATTTAGCGGCGCTGGACATTATGCTTCTTCTCCATAATGAGGTAGTCATGAGACGTACACTAGACACAAAAAGTCATCGTCGGCCTCGATTTTGAGAAGGCATTCGACAACGTCCTCCACAAAGCGATTCTTCAACAACTTCAGGCTCTCGGTGTTGGTCATCGCACGTATGCGTAGTTCCAGGTACATCTGGAACTTCCTCACCTACCGCACAGAGCAACTTAAAGCCGGCTCGGGAGATCCTTCCATCATCTCTCTGAGAAACCATGGCATGCCGCAAGGCGTCATACTTTCGCCGATGCTTTTTAACATCACACTGATAGGCCTGCCGAAGCTACTGGCCGACATCCCCCACCTGCATCATTGTATTTATGCTGACTACCTCACACTTTGGATCACGTGTGGCAGTGACGCCCAGATATAAGAGACTCTACAGGCCGCCATCGAACAGATCGTAGACTATTTAAGTAGAGTTGGCCCCACCTGCTCAGCGACAAAGTCCGAGTATATCCTCATCCCTTCCCCGGGACGACGCCCTCCAAAGATACTTCCTGACATCGACCTCCAGGTGCAAGGAAACTCGATTCGCCGGCCAGATAACATCAGGATCTTGGGCTTGCATCTACAGGTCAACGGCAGCAACAACATCACGCTCCAACGCATCCGCCAGTCGGTGTTACAGATCGAACGCCTCCTGAGGTTATCGAACGCCTCCCGAGAGTTCAACCTCCTGTGCCTCGTTCAAGCTTTCATCTGTTTCCGCATCACCTAGTCTAGACCCTACTTAGGTGTCACTCGTGCCGAAAGCGAACGGCTTGAGCCACCACTTAGAAAAGCGTACAAGACGGCCCTAGGTCTTCCCATGTCCACAGCTGCTCATAAGCTCTTCACTTTCGGAATGTCCAATACCGTGAGCGAACTGATCGAGGCAACGCTCACCGCCCAGTACAAGCGGCTCTCAATTACACACACTGGTTGAGCGGTACTGCAGCAAGTTGGGATCTCCCCACCGAGATCAGCCCCAAGTTACGCTCAACTTACACCGGAATATCACCCAAATCTTAAATCTCGGCACTCCTCCCATTCTCAAACGGATGCATCCGGAACACCATGCCGAGAGAAGGGCCGACCGGGCTCGTCCATTCGAGCACCGCTTCAGCGGACGTCCGGACGTCACCTATACGGACGCCTCCTACCATCCAGCGAGGCCAGCGATGGTGGCTTTAGCTCTCGTCCCTCACCCCAGCTGGTACACAGCCCGCAACATGCGCAATGCAGAAACAGTCACCGCAGCTGAGGAGGGTGTCATTGCGCTAGCGCTAGCCGACCCTAATACCCAAGTCGTCATCAGTGATTCTCAACAGGCTATCCGCAATTACGATGCTGGCCGTATCTCTTGCCAGGCGTTACACATTCTACGTTCTACGGTGTCTTCTTTCACATCTCGCTTACTTCCATGGGCTGCAGCCCACGCGTCGCTCAGCGAAAACGCCCAGGCGCACGCTCTCGGTCAAGATCTCAGCTGCCGAGCCGAGAGTATGATCAGCCACCCTGCTTCCACTGAAACTAATATCTCACGTGCTTCTCTACTCACTACGTACAAGGACATACTCCAGCACCACAGACTTGAAAGGTGCTCATATCGTCCCGCACACCACGATCTAACTAGACGCAAAACCGTCTAATGGCGCAAAACTACAAACTGGCAGCTTCTCCCGCCCCCTTTTATACAGCAGCATCTTTCCGCAACAGATAGCCCCTAAGTCCAGCCACTCTCTTACACATGGCGTGTACTTGTACACACTACCACAGAGACAACTCAAACACCACAGAGGCGTAGGAGTCTCTCCTGCGTACTTGCGAGCCAGCAGACCAACGCTGGCTTATCCAGCGCGTGGTGAACGCCGCGACATCTCAAGGGATCCCTGCCGACCTCCTCTAAGCCAGCTGTCACCCGTTAATAATTAGGGGGGTATTATTAACGATGCGCCCTTGATGGTGCGCACACTCCCAGACACCCTTAGAGTGAGTGGGGGTAGCTGTT
>JAJIZL010000278.1:296932-317671 GCA_023969395.1 Amblyomma maculatum | reverse complement strand
TGTTAACATGCGCCAAAGCTAGCGCGCACACACACATAGCTTCGCTGATTATAGCTCCCTCTCCTCCCGTCGAGCCGCGCGTCGTCATTGGCTAGGTCCCATAGAAGATGCTAGAATTTTCTGGCTGATTCCAGTCCGATGAATCACCGTCCTCCCCGGGCAATGGGAAAGAGGGTGAGGGCAACGCGTACAAAGCTACGCGCTCTCCCGCGCGGGGAAGGGGGCTTTTCTCTACATGCTTTCCACGCGACGCCGCGCGGACCTCGCGCCGTGCGGGCTTGATGAAAATGGGCGCCGATTTCGTGACACCAGCGCAACCGGTCCTTTGATTGGTCCCCTGTTTTGGGGCGCAATAAACGAGTTCACCACCACCATCGCTAACGAATTGGGATACCGATTTGTGTACTGCTGGTGGTAGTGCTTGCATTTACGTAAAAGAGCATTAGAAGCAAGCCGAACATTAACGACTAATAATCGAAGACACGCGTTTTCCCTAAACATCTTTCGACCCACTGCTCGCCGGCCCGACTAACCATAACACTATGACGCAAAATCATACATTCATATACTCATGCCTGATATCGAAAGAAAACCAAAGCACATGCACTGAAACACCAATGAAAAATTAGCGCATCACTTTGCTTCTGAACTTTGATTTCAGTTTCCTAATTTTCCTGGTGGATTACGCACAGATATTGCGTCAACAAGAAAACAATACGCTTCATAGAGCTCTCTAGTAGAGCAAAAAAGGCGGGAGTAGCGAAGCAGCCGCATATTCAAAGCTCCTAGTGCGCGGTAAGACAGCTTTGAAGAACATTTGCACACAAAAGCATTCAACATGCTACGCCCATGCAACCTGCAGTCCTCGAATCGGGTGCGCCGACAAATGTCGCCTGGTGTTTAGAGTACGTGTATATATGTTCATGTGTAAGCTGGGTTCTGTGTGAACTTCTGAGGTTTGTTGTCTTTCTACCTTTGTTTCCGGCTGGGACATCAATCAGGTGCCCTCTCAATAAATATGGACTTGCCAACACTATCACCATCGTCATCATCAGGGGCGCGCCAGTAGCCTATATGCGAGGGTAAAAAACAACGTACTCTCAAGGCCTGCAATTTCCTTAGAAAACCAAGCGCAACACCACATTTCTGCTGAAGCAAAAGTGCTTCGAATTTATTGATGCAAATTGTGTGTTCAGTGATATCCTCGACAGTTAAATTCGCGCTTGCGAACTGTGCCACTACAATGGGCCGCCGCTTACCCTATGCGATATTCTGGTTTTGTTTCGCAAAATGGGGCCTGAAAAATCTAAAGTTTATTATAATGATTCAAAGAATCTAACAGAAATAAACATCACAAATAATAATTAGAAATAAAAACACCGCACCCAACGCACAAAACATTAACTGGCACGCACGTGTCTAACACAAGAAAACCTATATGCATAACACACGAAGCGCTGAACGCATTTCTTGGCGTTATCAGTGGAGAAAGGCAGGTTCTAATCATCTGACTAAATCTGGCAAACCATAGCCGACAGGCGACTGAAGAAGTAGAAACGGCACTATGTGTATGAAATGCTTTCATTATTTCCCACGCTAATTGTTCTGCATGAGAATTGATCTGCTGTGCTAGAAAACCACAGATTACAACTCCACGAATTGCAATGCATGGAACAAATAAAGCACAACTTATCAAAGAATCGCACAAAAAAATTCTCTCTGCGGCGTCTCAATTGTTATGGCCCTCGGTGTTGAACTAAATATAGCCGGATCCGAAACAGGCCGCTCCAACCACTTCTCCATGTGAGCGAAAAGCCAGGCACACGTGTACAGTGCAGTGTCAAGACGCCTAAAAGAACCCCATGGGGTCGACATTAACTGATTCTTCCAATATGGCGTCTCTCATAACTTGAGTCGCTTTGAGGCATTAAACCTAACAGACACATTAACCAAAGTCTTCAGCAACACTCCATCTCTCGAGATAACTCTTTAAATGCATTCATTGTTCTTGCCTTGCTTGTGTGGTTTCAAACTGGTTTATTTCTCAGGCATTATACTCTGTTGATACTTGCGTCAATCGCCCATCAACTAACAGTGATTTCACAAAATGAGTTAGACTCCTTAAAGACCGTGTATCTTCGTTGGTACCGCGACGATATGCGTTCAAGGTTTCGTTCGCCGTGAAGATTGTTTATTGTATTGCACACCTTAGTGACAGTTTGCGCTTTGAATGTCGCTTTTTGTGGTGTTTTTATTTCTATCTCGATTTGCATTTTGTTTTTGTGATACTTAAATTTATCCTATTTCAGAATGAGGAAACTGAAGTCAGCACCCGTTTCGTGCATTACCGTTCTGTTCGTATTTGCTCCGCTATTGTCAGACGCCAATTACAAATATATTTCCGGAGTTCCGCAATTTAATCACACGAAATAATGTGTGGTTCATTAATCTTGTTTGTACTACCTATGATTATCACCACCATAAGTGTTGTGCTTGCATGGAGCTTTACTTCTTCAAAAGCGCTCAGAAAACAAAGTTCTTCCTATCGTTGCAAAACTAATACCCTTTCAAAAGTGCGCGAAATCTCGCTACTCAGCATCAGCCACAAAGTTCATACGTGGAGTGCTTAACAAACACTCCTTCTCTAAGACGACTGGAGGAAACGGGTATGCAACATCTCATTTATAACTAAATTGAGAGAAACGGACAATGTTATCAAATAAAACTGAAATGAAAGTCATCTCTGTCTTACTTTATAAGTGAAAACATAATCAGTGGTTTTGTTTTCTAACAAATTGCTTACTGAATAAAAATAGAAAACATTCACGTGCGTCTAAGGATATATATCTAGCCAACCGCAGTATGCCAGAATAGCTGCACCGTCGCCCAAAGAACGAAAAGTTCTGACTTGTGTCTGACTCTATTACAGCGTAGGCAGCAGATACAGCCCAGAGAGCGACTTAGGAAAACGGATAGTTTTGCGCTCTGTGTTTACACCTGCGCCGTGTTTATAACCCAGGAGCACAGTTGTTTGGAATAAGGGGATAAGCGGAGCCTGGATTTTATCCTGTCGTCTCAAGTGACTAGACAGAGAGCCTGCCATTATCCAGGGCTTGCAACCCTCCTAACGGAAGCAACCAGGGCTACTTTATGACAATCGGGATCAAAATCATACTCATATCTGCAATACTGGAGGCCGCCTATGTAAAAATATCTGGTGTTCTCGTAAGGCCCCTCATATTGCTAGGCTGCAAGGGCACGCGCACAGAGTTTCTTACGAATGAAAATCAAACCTTTAACTCTATTCCTGAAGCTCATCGAAAGGTATCTCATCAGAACATGAACCAGCCTTGCAGCCTAGCAATATGAGGGGCCTTACGAGAACACCAGATATTTTTATATAGGCGGCAGAAGTGGCTGAGGGTTCTATTTCTCTCTGGTAGAAAGTAAGAAAGCTTGGCGTTAGGTAACACACAGCTGTGGGCTAGGCAATTAGCAAAAATAAAATATCGGCTGAGATCCACTTTCGCTAAACCTGGGCTCGTAATTCCGAGTTTGCGTAGTTACCGAAATGTCGCTATCTCACGTGACCTCGAGTCATCTGATTGGTTGAAAAAACGCCGGAACCGGGTTTTCTCACTACGGAACCGGAAGGGGTCGCCACATCATTTTTCGGCGTTTCCACCAATCGGATGACTCGAGGTCTCGTGAGATAGCGACACTTCAATAACGATGCAAACTGGGAATATGGCTCTGGCTGTACGGAGCGAAAGCTTGGTTAAGCATCGGTGAACGGAGTTTAACTTTCGTTCATATTGTTACGATACGGCAAGCCGATGAAAACAGGAGAACAGAGGACAGAGAGATGGTCGATGACAGTGAGATGACGTTTTAAGAAAATATTGCCGGGCCTAGCGCGAGCGCTCCTGTCCGCGCCACTGCCCGCTTCTTCTTCCTTGATGTCGTCCGTAACATGACCCGGGGCCACCGAGCGATCGTCCCGATCGTGGACGAGGAAATGCACGATGTTGATGATTCCATGGCATGATGATGAACGTGTCTAGATGCTTCAAAAAGAAGAGGAAGAAGGAAGAATAGAATGGCTTGCCGGCACGATGATTCGCGATGAACCTTGGCAGGACACTCTCAGGCCACACGTTGCCACGACTCGATGGCGGAGGCCAAGGCACGCACCGCATGGCATAGGCAGGGGAGAATGTCTTGAAGTGTAGCGGTGTCTTGGGTCGTAGGGTCCTTGGTCGGCACATCAGGTCAGTGGGGTCACATTAGGTCATTCGGATCTCTCCTTGTGTCTTGTG
Source organism: Amblyomma maculatum (assembly GCA_023969395.1). Taxonomy (NCBI): domain Eukaryota; kingdom Metazoa; phylum Arthropoda; class Arachnida; order Ixodida; family Ixodidae; genus Amblyomma; species Amblyomma maculatum. The sequence goes on along the minus strand of JAJIZL010000278.1, from coordinate 313,352 downwards.
GTCATGTGTGGCGTCTCGGGTCAGTCTCTCCTTCGTCGTGTCTTGTGGTCGGGGCGGGGGGGACGAGACGGAGGAACGGCAAGGTCTTGCTGGGTCGGCAGGCTGGGGAACAGCCATGCAGTGCCTCCTAACCTTTCGCCGACGGCGCAAGAAGTCACAGGGCGCTGATGCTCCGGACTAGGATGGGGGGGTGTTGATGAAGTACCAGCACCTCCAACCAAATATTACGGTACGGCAAGCCGATGAAAACAAGAGAACAGAGGACAGAGAGATGGTCGATGACAGTGAGATGACGTTTTATGAAAATATTGCCGGGCCTAGCGCGAGCGCTCCTGTCCGCGCCACTGCCCGCTTCTTCTTCCTTGATGTCGTCCGTAACAATATTTTATTGTTCAAACCACGGTCAATCTGTGTTCTGCAACCCTGGGTATATGTTGTTCTTTTCTCTGGATGAATTCAAATACAGTACTGTGATCAGTGAATCAGTCGGCCACAGACTGAACATCCGAAACTTTAGGATCAAACCCAAGCGGGAACTTGTGGAACCCGAAGTCCAAATCGGCGTTCCACTATGTCGCTGACACATTTTACCGCCTCTCTTTCGCCACAAGCCTGTCTTTCATAATAGATTTCTTCTGCTGAGAGAACCGGGTTCCTTTCGGGCGTTAGGAAATGCTTATTCCCAGTGCACAACATCTCTGCGGGGTGGTTAGATTCGGCCTGGCGCCTTCCATCCATAGCCCAACGAATAGTACCAGCAACTGGTCATATATAGTCTGTGAAGCACGGAGCATAGACCATTTTTATATCAGGTGAACTTCGAGTCACGTCGTTAGGGGCAATTGGGATACGAAGCGAGTGCGAGGAAGCGAGCCAGAGGCGAGTCATATATGGTTAGGCGCACCTTTCGAGCGAGCGGTGCCGCCGACTCTCCGCTTCGAAGCCTTGGTAGCGAAGCGAGGCCAGTCACATACTGAACCATTGACTAGTCATGCCCCCGTAAATTACAGACGATATTCTTGTGACTAGCAGTATAAACTTTCTCCTAATTTATTGATAAGAATCTTACCAGTATACATCAGTGGGGATTCATATTTAACCAGCCAAAGGACGAGACACAGGGAAGAAGAGGAGAGGATGGTTAAATATGAACCCTTACCAACTTGCCCTGTCGTCAACCTTGTTGAATCAGTGGGGACGGTAAGACTCATATGCTGAAACTATATTTTTCAATAAAATATCTCTTGCGCATTCAGTAAAAGTTGCCACAGGAACACGCCTTAATAAAGAAGGAATGGGAGGTTGCCAAAGGAAACATGCGGGCATGCTTCTGTTCAATCGATTTCCACTGTTTATATCCTTTCGGGTAAAAAGAAACAACGGTGTCACTCCCTCTATATAGAAATAACTGCAGGGAATATGAACAGATGTGATTCCAAGAAATAGCACCACCACAAGCATTTTGTATGCATAATTTGTATTTTATATACGTCGTTCCCTGCTGTGTTTTTATCATGTTCCTGAAAACACGACTTTGATGTCACTGCAGGAGGTTTCGTCCACCTGGCTAATGACTTTGTTATTAATTCAATCACGTGGTAATATATTTAACTCTAAGTAAGATCGATATCTGCTTCTGAAATAAAATATGTTATGTAAAGTATTATCGAAAAACGTTTCTGAAACACTTAAGCTCTGCTTTAGGAATATGACTGGGCAGTATTACTGTATCTCGTATGTGGTTCCTTTAAGAGATCCTTGGTCTCTTACAGTCTGGACAGCAGTGCATAAGACGCAACTCCGTCGGCGGCGAAAGCAGACTAAACTAAATCACTAAGCTATGTGGTGGTGACTGGCCAGTCTCGAGAGGAGAGAGCGCAGAAAGCGCATGCGTGTCGTATCTTGTGTGTAGCATGTACTGTAGGAGGTTTTGATACGAGTTGCTGAAAAACTACTTGGGTGTAACGGACGGATATAAGTCGGCGCGGTTGAAGGACTTTATTTTATTTATTTATATATTTAAATACCCTAAAACCCCAAGTGGGCATTACATAGGGGAGGAGCGGCATAAAAACAGCCCAATACATATCCTTCACGCGTATTAATTAACAAAAAATGCACTTAAGAATTATACATAACGTACAGATCGAAGTACACAGCACTACATTCACTAGTGGATACATGGGTGTTCTGTAATTACCAAAAATGCACTTAAGAAATATACATAACATACAGATCGACGTACGCAGCACTACATTTACTAGTGGATACATAGGTGTGCAGGGAACTGCACAGTAACGTTTAAGAAGATAATAGTGGAAACAATACAACGGTGATTACAGACAACCAATTTGCCCTGAAAGTTTTATTTGAAATTGTGATAAAGAAGTTTCAGTAGCTATATCACTCGGTACTAAGTTCCAGTTTTGTATAAAGTAAGGGTGCAGTATGGTATTTTATCGTTCTTGCGAATATTGGCTGTACTTTGTAGAGATGATCAGTCCGGGATGAAATATGATGGGCAGGAGCGATGCGATTAGCTGCAAATGGGCAGTCACCATGATATAAGGAATGAACGAACGATAAACGAGAGAACTTGGGTCGAATGACAAGGTCGGGTATATTGAGATATTGTTAAGATTAGACACACTGTGATACGTTGAGTATGACGAAAGGATGAACCTGGCAGCTTTATTTTGGGCAGACTCAAGACGGTTAATTATTGACACACTACTTGGATTCCATATTATGGAGGCTTACTCTAGAGCTGACCTTATGAGAGCAGTGTACGCGTGAAGTTTTTTCACGGAGTTGGAAAGGTGTAAACGACGTTTAATGAGTTCCAGTTTTCGAAATGCTTTATTCGTGATATAATCTATATGGGCACTCCATCCTAAATCAGAACTAAAAAAAACACCCAGGTACTTGAAGCAATCTGTTCTTTCAACTAAACTGTCATTAATAGTGTAAACATTAGAATGCGTATTATTGCGCGTGGAAAAGGTCATTAGCTTGGTTTTTTTATATTAATTTCCATCTGCCACATGTGACACGACTCATTTAGATGCATTAAATATGTTTGTAGGATAACTGCGTCAGCGGGGTCAGCTATCTTTCTATAAATTACACAGTCATCAGCGAAGAGTCGCACGCTAGATGATATATTAAACGCTAAGTCATTATTATAAATTAAAAATAGCAGAGGTCCTAAAAGTGATCCCTGTGGAACTCCGGATTTGACGCGTGAACTGTTAGACGAATACTCTAATTTTGACCCGTTGGGAGCAATTTCTTAAGAATTCTTCGATTCATCGGGTGATGTCGCGATGCAGCTGAAGGTTATTAACTTTTTTTTATTAATCTTTTATGGGGAATGCGGTCAAAAGCTTTTGAAAAATCTATAAATATGGCGTCCGTATATATTAATTCGTGTACCGATTCATGAAGATCTGTTACGAGCTCGAATAATTGTTTTTGACAAGATTTCTTTTGCCTAAAGCCATGCTGGTTGTCAATAAGCAAATTGTTGTCGTTTAGATGAGCCATTAAATGCGAGTAAAGAATATGTTTAAGTAGTTTTCAACAAATCGAGGTTAGTGATATGGGGTGATAATTTTCCGGAGATGTGCTGTCACCGGATTTAAAAACTGGGCTGACGTTTGCTTTTTTCCAGTCATCTGGAATGCATCCGATATCTAAAGACTGCTTGTAAGTTTTAGAAGTTTAATGTTGATACCGTCTGGACCAGGGCTGCAATTAAATGGCAATCGCTCAATAGCACGGGCAACACCAGCTACGTTAATGACGATCGGTTCTGATGGATGAAGAACTAATGGTCTCAGAGGTTAAGGAAAATGAAAAGGCACTGATTCGGTAGTAACGAATTCTGTAAAGTGCTTGTTAAAAAAATCAGGCGTTGCCTCTGGAGCCACCACAAGTCCGCCCAAATCTTTCAATACAGGAATCTCGTGGCTATTCTTGGGGTTAATTACTTGCCAATATTTCGCAGGGTTGCTTCTGAGCAAAGTCGGTAATATATGGTTGAAAAAAATTTTTTTAGCCTTCTTAATAGCGACTGCAGTTATAGCTGATACGGTTTTGTACTTCTTCCAGGCGTCGTCGGGGTTGATTTCTTTTGCTCTGCGGATCTCTTTTCTTTTTGTTAAGATATTTCTTAACATCTTTTGTGAACCAGGGGGCATCGGTTCTCTGCTTTATGTGTAATTTTGGAATGCAGGCATGCTCAATTTCCTTCAGCTTATCGCGAAATAGCCAATTTTCGTTCGTCGTGAGAGTCTCAAAAGCGGCTTCGAAAATCTGCGCAGAATCTTTTAGCATGCAGTTCATTTTTTCATTGTCAAACTTTCGGTAATTCAGTATATTTTGGTAGCAATCTGCTTCACAGGAAGGTGCGTGGTCATGAAACTGTGAACGAATCTATGATCGCTTATTTCCTCGAGTACGTAAGTGCGAGAAGGAGTTGAAGAGGTAAGTAAATAATAAATCTAGAACATGATTACCTCGGGTAGGCTCTTGAACCAGCTAAGTTCAAGAGCCTACCCGAACCTCATATATATTAGGCCCAAACAGCCGTGTGACTTGTGTGTTCCTGTCTTCAGGTCTCGCGATCGAATTCTTCCCATTTAGAGATCCCTTGCTGTTCAATCATAAATCTTCCACGACATGACGCTATTTCGCCACAATTGCCTCTCATATAAGAATCAGAGTGCTATTTTTAAGCGCAAAATTTATTTTGCTCATGAAAATACCATTCACTCTGCTTATATTACAAACGTTCAATGGCGGCAACCTTTGCTAAGAAGAGGTGCAAAGACAACGACAAAGACAACGTTTGGTTTTTTTGGCACATGCAGCCAAAAGAAGACGCTGTTCAAATACAACTGGCCCTTGAATTGATGCTTGCTGAAGAGAAAATTTATACCGCTTGGCGAAACTCACAGCAAGGGCAGTGCCACTATAGCTCAAGCAACAAGACTAAGCGACTCCATTAGAGGATTCCGACGTGGCAGCATCTTGCGGTAGATTCCTCGGCGAAGAGCTACTCGCAAAAAAGAGCCCGCCAGTATATGTTATAGATCTAGGTGGGGCGCAGAAGTGTCCTAATTAAGGCAAAAGCCTTTATTGGCTCATAAGAGTCCGTGCGCGAAAAGTGTCACACTCCGCGATATTGTGGCATAATCTCCTGGTGATGTAATAGGCCATGGCCGGATGTGACGTCATAAAGACATCACATCTGCTCACGTTTATATCCGCAACTGACGTCGTCATGACGTCCAACCAAATCAGGACCGATGACTTCAGCAAGCGGTGCACGCATATACACAGCTGAGCCCGCCAGAGCGCCCGATTCAGGCGTTCGTGCTGCGCCTTTTATTCGGCGCTTCCTCGAACGCCACACCTCATAGCATACAGTAGCAGACTAAGTAAAGCAGAACTCGGCGCCGTTTCAAAGGCTTTCGCCTCATCTCACTTTAATGGTACAAAGTGTCCCCTAGAAGAATTGTTTGATCTGAAATAAGGTAAACCGCAAGTTCAGTGTTGAATAATTCTATTTTTCTTGCTCTAGCTGTTGGAGTTGCGTCCTCTCCTCCTTCCCCTTGAATATTGACACTTTGCTAGTTAAGTTAATATTTTTTTAATTTGTGTCCCTATTACTTGACGCACCTTACTTGGAAAACAGTTCTAATAAACCACATATTATAAAAAGTCCCGTACTGAGACTGATTCAGTTGGAGATTTAACCAAGCCGTACAAACCTGGTTACGCGGCCTAGATGTATCGAGCCTGGCTCAGGATATAATGGTCCCGAGTTGTCATTCCCGCCTCCCACTACCAATACACAAGAGCAGCAAACAACCCGGCGAACATGCAATCCGTTACTTGGTATTTTGCCTGTCAACATCTGTCGCAGGCATGCTGGAGAGTTTCCGCTCACTTCACCAACGTCTACTGCGCCGATATCGATTTCTGATGGTTTATCCTAAAGCCTCCGGTTTCCGGAATGCCGGGGGTGGTCGACGTTGTGAGCGAAGAACCACGAACACGCCACGGTCATTTGTTTCTCGGTCGGTGAGGTAGCCGAGCATAGGCTGGTCTGTGGGATGCGCGCCGCCACAAATCCACTTGACATGGCCGGGCTGCCAGCTCATGTTAGTCTTTGAGACAGAAGAGTGACATCAAAATGGGTTGACTTCCGTCCGTGAATCCGGGGTCCCACTAGCTACCCTTAGGCTAAGTACAAGAACGGACGTAGGCATGTCTCAATCGTCGCTTTATGTCTATGCCTGTCAGTCTTGGAGATAATAAGTTGTTTACGACGATATTATAAAAATACACGTGATACTACAGCGGGGCCGATGATACGAGATTCGTGGGAGAGTGTGAAGCAAACAGGTTGCGTGCCCGAGGTGATTCCGCAAGAGGCGATGCAGCCGGCAACTAGTAACGCTCTCACATCCCTATCCCTCAAAATAAACTCTTTCCGTAAAATGTCCTAATACGGCGCAGCAATTAGGCATATGCACTTCGTTTTCCCCAAAAGGTGTGTTTTCATCTTATATTCTTGCCACAATATTTATGCATATGGCCCCGCAGACATTCTCGCAGGTTTCAGATATCTGGTTAGAAATTGCCTACCATACACAAAACACGGCCTTAGCACCCCAAATAGATGTTAAACACTGTGAATCAAAGTAACTCTACTAAAGTGCTTCGAAAACTTTGAACACGTCTAGTTTGCAGCGCGTTTTTCAGTACACGGGCCGTTTGATTTTCACAATCAACGAAAAGTGGCCGCAGCGGTCGCAATAATATTTGTGTCCAAGAATCATCTGTGGAGAGCCCCAACCATTCAGCCATGGAAGCGGGGCTCAATCACCCTTTTCGTAACTACCGCTTCGTTCATCTGTCTACCACGGTATGTCACCTTTGAACTACATGGCTGCCAAGTGCATTGAGCGTCTCATGTACGGCACATGTACAGGACATCTAGCCAGACTACATGAGACGCTGTGGTTCCTTCTGATACGTCTGCGTAATTAACGACACCTACTTGCCACCAAAAATTTCATTCATTTTTTATATATCATCATGAACTGTCTTTAGGAATGGGCCAGGTCTTACCCTACATCTCTGACGCCTTTGAGCGCAAGCGCATTTTATTAGGGCACAGCGCTTGAAAACTTATTTCTTGTTCGACAACCACATCCAAAGTAGCGACAAGATAAACATCGGACGTTGCAGGCTTTCTCTACGGGATCAGTAATACAGCCTTTAAACCCATCTATTAGAATCCAGAATTCTATAAAAATTTTCTCTCGCCTGTATTGGTTCTTATCACAGTTTCGAGTAAACATACCACCTATATAAACTTCCCCAAGCAGCTCACATCCTCTCTTGTCTTATTAGGCCGTGTTCCGGCGACTATAAGTGTCAGCCGCCTCAAGACCTAAACAAACTTTCTTCATCTGCGTTTTCCTTTGTTGCTAAGATTATTCTTTTTTTCATTTTAGGTTCCAGTGCAGTTAACCAGGTCTGAACCGCCTAATAGTGCCTAGGAAGGGGAAATCCGGTGTCGAGATTAAACTAGCTGTCCTTTGTGTACCTGGGCTTCCTTTTTGTGAATTTCCTTTCTCACTTACCTTGTTTAAGAACGCAAAGCTGCTTATCAGTCGTGCCATCCTGTCTTTAGGAAAACAAAGTCAATAACGATTTTCAATTACGCACTAACGTTAGAGTGATTGTAGAGCTCTAGCATTACATGCTTATCTATTTAGGAGGGCGCAATGCTAATAATCAAGACTTCATATGAAGGTATTCTGTGGGACTTGGACATGAAGGGAAATAATTAGAATCACTTTATTTGCATTACATTCGTTTCTAATCCTACTCTGCCGTCAAGAGCTTTTATTTTTATTTACTATTTGTCATTTGGATTTTTATCCTCACATTTTATTGTTTGCGTTCACTGTTGGGATCATTCTGAGCCAGCACCGCATTTCAGCAAAGACTGAGGACAGAACAGCGCAGTACATTTCGGCTGTGTGCTAATGCCGAAAATTCCGACGTCTCATTATTTACAACACGAAGAAGGCGGGAAATATTGTTTACATATTAAAACCCATTCGCAGCACGAATAAAACAACGACAGGAAGAAAACACACACGACAGGACGAATGCTGCACTTCCAACTAAAGTTTATTATGAAAAACCAAGCTTAAGTACAGAGCTACTATCACCTTCTGACAGTCAAAAATGTGTGTCTAAAAAAGCCACTTCATTATCATGTAGATAGAGGCATATCACATCAAAAAAGCAGGCGATCAATGTATCAGCACCCCATTCCTCTATCTACATGATAATGAAGTGGCTTTTTTAGACACAAATTTTTCACTGTCAGAAGGTGTTAGTAGCTCTGTACTTAAGCTTGGTTTTTCATAATAAACTTTAGTTGGAAGTGCAGCATTCGTCCTGTCGTGTGTGTTTTCTTCCTGTCGTTGTTTTATTCGTGCTTCGAATGGATTTTAATATGGATCATTACCAACTGGCCCAAACATCGGTGTTATACTGTTTACCTGACGTTTATTACGAGTTGGCGCACAAGAAAACAAAGTATATCATGAGATGGCGCGCAACAGAAGAAATGGTTTAGGTTCTATAGAAGGCGCCTTTCTTAGCAGTGCACCATAATTTTGAGAATGACGAACATCTATCCTGTCAATCAGACGACACAACAGAATTTGAACCTGAATATTTCACCCTCTTTCCGCCTTATAATGGTCTTATTTTGACTGTTTTATTAAGGTGAGTGACTGAAATGAATCAAAAGCAGTAAATATCAATTTTGTTGCCCTACTTTCTTAACTGACACAACTTTTTCGGCGCTTGACTGAGCTCTAAACTGGAAATTTCCGACCCACGCATAAAACCGAGAAACGTCGCGCATTATTGATGGCTGACATGCAACCGGACGCCTTCACCGCCACGGTCAGACACGATGAAAGGCGTCATATGTTTTTTTTCGATGAACTGGGTATTGTGCCACTTTAATTTGCTTTGTGTGTTTCATGAAATGAACCATATTGTTGAGCAACAGTATTTTGGTGTTAGTCCTAATTTTAGTTTCACGCTATCGGGTGTTAGGAAGCACCGCTGCCAAACAATATGAATCAGGAGACGAAATTCGAGCAAAATTTCAATTACTGTTTAGTTTTGTTTCACCTGTTTTGAACATTCTTATTCATTTTTCTTGCTTAATAGTCGTGGGTGTTTCTTTTACATCCAGCTGCGTTGCCTGTTTGAAGGTCTAATAAGCAAAATGTTGCAAATGCGTTAGTTACGAAAGACCAGGCATGAGTAATATCTGGAAGGCTGCCTACTGTAGATTTTTTTTTTATTTCTGAAAAGAAAAAGCGTTTGGCTCTGGTTCATATTATCAATATTGAGATAATCATTCAGCACGCGCAAAACTTAAAGTATTATCTTCCGACAAGGACAAATGAAGGTGCGTAGCCTCCGAATGAACTTCAGCATTTTTGTTTTTACGCTGATTATGATACACGAGTAAAAGAAACCTGCTTTACTCAAGCCATTGAACAGGGCTGTCAACGTCGAATGACGGTGCGCTGACAGCCAATACAGGTTCACTGATGTAACGGGCTGTGACAACGTAATTTTCTGATTGTTAACAAACTTGCGAATTCCCGTAGTCCTTTTGTGTCACCGTGCCGTATGATTCATATGATGGACCTCCGAGAGAGGATATTCCGAGGAAGCGCTGCCACCGAAAACGTCCCTGTCCTTTGACTAGTTGTCGGTGGGCTAAATTACGGCTTTGAAATTTGACTAACACGTCAAATTCTGTTTTTCGATGGACATTGGCAGTCACCGGTTGCACAGACGTTCCACGTTTGATCGCTGGGCTGCCCAAGCGATAGCCAAATGTGGTGTTTGCTGCCTAGTAGGCTAGAAGGAAAGTTCTCTGATATAGTAGCGTCGTGTTCTGCCATGCGAATGAAGAAAACGTTTGGCTGAACACTTATCGTAAAGAAAGGCTCATCGATGCCGTGTATTCGGCCCACGTTTGGCAATATTTCCGCTGAAGCTTGGCGCTGTGAGTAAATATGCCTCCCGTAAAAAAAGGCCCGTAGAGACATGCAAAGAGGACCCTTCTCATAATCTCACTGAAGAACGTCCTGTTTGATAAGGCTTTTTGTCGTCTTCCTTCTTCTGTGTAGAAGGGTTCAGCTTTCTACATATACTCTTTGAAATAATATATAACTTTCTGACAATATATATTTACTTTTTACTGGGTACCACACTCTCTACACAGCCAAAATTAACTCTGCATTAAATTCAGCCCCTTGTTCAGCATAAAATAATACAATTCATCTAGCGGGAAGAATAATTGCGCTGCCATTTTTTACTGATAACGCAAAAATAGAATAATAGTTCCTTGACAAACAGAAAAATTCTTTGTGGGTACCTGCCTGAAGCGCACATGCTGCGTAGCCTTACGAGTAGTTTCTGCGTAGCATTTTTGTATACTCAGAGAACACTTTCTTCCGATATGTAGGAGCAGCTAGCAACATGTTAGGAGCAGCTTTTGTAATGATACAATGCCTTGTTATTCAAGGTATTCATATAGAAGTGAAAGCGTCAAACATAAAAATCAAATAGTGCATAACTCATAGAAGAACTCGTTTTAGGAGCTTGAAAAATAGTAGCTCATAGAAAACGCAATGATGCTTCAGACTATTGTAATATGTATTTGCGAAATAGATGTTAAAATCCTATATCCATCATCACCCAAAGACGACCCAGTGATGAAAAGATGTCACTCTGGAGCATTGCTAGAATTAAGCACTATTTAGGTGATCCCTTTTAGGGCGTCCCGGCTGCGTGACTTACTGTTCAAATTAGAGCTAATGATCTCAGGAGTTCACAACGAGAAAGAAGGTACGATGCTTTAGCAACCGCGTATATTTTCCTGCAAGTTAGCTGCATGAGAAAAGCGGCCACGTACGTGTTACATGCTTAAAGTCCACCCACATTTAAAGGCATACATATAGCAGCGCTCTTGCTTTAGGTGGACAGGTTTAACTAAAGAGACAGGTGGAGCGTTGAGAAAAGGGAATACATAATAAAAATAGTTATCAGGAAAGCAAAGGTGCAGTAAGGGCCTCAGTCGTGACAAACATATCACCCCCGCCGTGAAGGAGGGCTGAGAACCGTATTGAAAAGCTGAAGACAGACGCGTTTTTCGGCACTGTTCTGACACGGTCCGGCAAGCTGGAGTTTTTTTTTTTTTTTTTTTTTGCCTGCACAGACCTACTACTAGGAAGTGTTTTGAGTTTCGCCTCAACCGAAATGCGGAAGCAGCACTTAGTAGTTTATATTTTATCTTCAGGCTCAAAAGCAGAGCGAGTTAATTTAATGGGTACAGAAAAAAAAAATGAAACAGTAACATCTTGTTTGAAACATCGCAGGAGCTATAATGATGTTAAAATTATTCACATAACGGAGAGAGTCGCACGAAAAAGTTCGCAATCTTTAAAAACGCAGGCAAAATCGAACTGGAAACATCGATATGACTACCATTTAGATTAATGGGAGTGTATCTGAGAATACCTAAGAGCGAATTATGGTTTCTGGGGCTTAACATCCCAATGAGACTCAGGCTATGAGAAAAGCCGTAGTTGAGGACTCCGGAAATTTCAACCACCTGCGAGTTCTTAACGTCCACTGACACCGCACAGAACGTGGGAGCCTTGATTTTCGCCTGCATGGGAAAGCAGCCGCCGAGGCCGGGATTCGATCCCGCATCCATGGGCATAGTAGTCGAGCGCCGTCACCACTGCGCAAACTCGGTGGGAAAGAGCGTATGGGTTCAAACAAATAGCGGCAGCATTTTTTATTGCCAAATGTAGTATACTTTATGCCCGTCTTTTGAGGACAGAAATCTGAGTGTAAACTGTTCTCGACTAATGGATAATCCTAATACAATTCCTGAGAAACTAAGGTTTCCATTTCTTTTCCTGGAAGTCACATTATATGCTAATGCAAATTCGACCCAGAACGAAATGTGGGGAGTTATTTTTCTCACAGCGTACATTCTTTACCACTTCCTGCAGGGCGTCCGTGTGAGAATGCATAGTTGTGGAACGCTTCTAGATATTTATGTTCACGAAGAATGAAGAGCGACAAGAATGAAAGTAAAAATGTTTGAAAGTATTAGAAGGTCCACTCCTTTACATACAAAATCAGCTAATGGCGTTTACCTTCAAAGTGATATAACTGCGCTCATAGTGATTGTAGTGCCCATTTTTTGCGAGATATATGGTTTTCGTTCCAGTGTAATAAAATGAGACATTTTTGGAAATCTGCTGTTTTATTACTTTGAAAAAAAAAATACAATGTGTTGTCACGGTTGAGTAGTGATTAGGACCGTTCATAATGTCAGCAATATGTAATTTTATCCCAAAGATCTTGAGGAACTTTTTACAGGTTGCCACGCATTTCGTATGCAGAGAATCGAACGTGTATTGTAAAGAATAAAATTGTGAACCGCTGTCACGGGTAATCAAAATGACAAAACTTCGATTTCGCGAAACTTTCTTATTTACCTCATGAAATGTCTTCACTGTGTATTACTGTCTACCTCGAAATCTCAAGAGGACTGAAGACAACGCAGATTCAAGAGGGCACAAAGGCATCATTTTCAAGGGGATGCAGTATGGAAACGCATGCATTTATCTTAACGTTCTCCGGCGCCGTAGCGATCGGTCCATTCGGAGCCCTTGCTCAGGACATGCGAATTATCTTATATTCTTTTCTGATGTTAATTGCTAAATTGCGCTCGATGTATATCTATGGCGATCTTATCTATAGTTAAGAATGCAGGGCAGTGTCTACAAACAAGATCAGAATAAGCGTCAGCAGATTGCCCTCTTTGAGTATTTTCATTGTGCCCCCCTTCTTACATTGCCAATATTGCAGCGGATTACCTGTCTAAGCTATCGTGCGGTAGTTGTATATTTTTGGATAAGGTTATATCTGGTTTATGTGGTTGAACGTCTTAAAGCGACTCAGGGTATCAGAGGTGCCGTTGTGCAGTGCTCCAGAAATTTCTACCACAAGAGGATATTTAGCGATCACTGACATCGCGCAGCATACGGCCGCCTTGCTTATTGTCTCCATCGAAAAGAGGCCTACGTAGCCGGAATATTGCCTTGGATTGGGCAGTCGAGCGATCGAACTACCATGCCTGAGAGGCGAGACGAATCTTCTTCAATAAGACTTTCTACTGAATGTAAGAGTGCCCATTGGTGCTAATCAATGTTCCACAATTTTACAACAATTAAAAGTAATTACAGAGAGTACTAGATTTAGAAATTGTCCTTAATATAGTTCATTTTTGGAGAAACAGGGCCAAGCTTTGCCAAACATATTATTTTAAAAGTGGAAGCACCTATATAGCCTATTAGAAGCCTATAAGAGCGCAAGACTTGAAAATCTGAATGGTTTCTGATTTTGTCACACATACAAACAGCAACGAATACATACTTATTCCGTTATCAATCACCATCATCTCTTCCACATTTCATACAATGTATGGAAAGCCATGAATAAATATACATTATTATTTCCACTCTATTATCTCAAACAAAGACATCCCGACAATGCCGCACAAAGCAGTTTTAAAAAGTTTTAACTCTCAGTGAGGGACCGTTCCTAAAGAGTCCAGTTCATCGATCATTTACATTGTTAACGATACCATATTTACCTGTTACACAGAACTACTACCAATTTATATATAACTGCAGTGAAAATAAATACTGTAGCATGTGGCTGTAGCTGGGCAAGGTGCGAAACAAAGCACCTTTTTTCTCCGGTCACCATTTTTCTAAAGCAAAATAAATAAACTTCTTGATTGATTGATAATGCCAACCACGTAACTTCATGAATGTCACATTTACGAAACATGAAAGTGTACTGCTCTAGAGGAGTAAGCGTAAGCCTTCTTAGAGCGCATAATGAAGTATGTTATATGGAGGTGAAGATAAACTGCGCGTAGAATGTGATAATAGCCTAAGGGAACGCCCAGAAAAATTTAAACCTTCTGGATATAAAAAAAGGAAATTTTATAGCACGTTGCAGTAAGGTTCTTGAAAGTAGCCTCTAGTGAAGGATGGCTGCTAGGCGGATATCTAATACCGGACACTTGCATTCAGTATCGAAAGCCGAGATACCTAACCATAAACTCTTAGGCTTGTTATCGCACGCGAAATCCCCAGCCCTCACCCTATGTGGTATTAATGGCGCGAGGGGAATTGTAGATTTTCTTTTACCCATCTATAATCCACGCAGTTCTGCCTTATAAACAGAAAAAGGTGTTGTTCCTCGGTCGCGGCGACAATTTTTTGTATAACTTTATGGATACATCTGTACAGGAGCATTATTTTCATATAGCTCTGTCCCTGCGGCCAAGGAAATCAGGACCCTAAAAAAAATACACTCAGTGCAGAACGCTCTCTTATTTATAGGAGATAATGAATAAAAATTACAAACACCTCAAACCTCCACAAAAAGTTACTGTCGCATTTTTGGTAAGAGTATCAGGCTCTCACAGGAAAATCTGAATTTCACATTGTACCTAAACAAGTCTGCTCAAATATGCATGGCTAGGAATGTAGCACTTACCAACAAAAAGAAAAGCGTGCGGGAGAAATTTCAGCCAACACCTGAGCTAACACGTCTGCCATCTCTCGTTCCAGCATCGTCAAATTTCGCAGTGGTCTGAGCTGCAATCATGGCTCCCTTGCCGTCCTTCCCAGAACATAGATCGGTTCCCCTTTCGGGAAATGAGGGAGCTGACCTGTGTTCTCGGCCCATTTTCAACGTCTTCGAGCGGCGAAAGAGCTGACGCTCATTAAGAATCGCACCGAGCCCATTAGTGCCTCCAGGACGGGAAGGAAATGCACGTTCTGCGGACGCAGTTTGTCTTCCCCTGTCTTCACGCCTCCTGCTTTACATCCCCGGTGCTATTTGGTGGCCACCGTCAATTATGTTCACATTCTAAGATATTAATCGTCGAGCCCTAGATAACGAGGACATCTGTGTAAAGAGCGCGCTTTGAAAATGCCCTTCGGCGATCATCAGCTCGTTTCCTATTGCAGATGGGATTCAAACCCTTAGCAGAGTGTGAGCGAGGCGTTTGTTTCTTCAAGAAAATGTGGACCGTAACACTGCGCTTCCCCGCCTGTGCTGTCTTCTCGCTTCCCATCAGTTGGATGATAACTAGAAAAGTGGAATATTATTTTCTTCAAGGTCTTATCGCTCTTAAAAATGATTTTCTAGAAACAAAAGCAAGTTTCTCTATAATCCTTTTTGGAAATGCTAAAATTATCACTGAACGGAACTTGTATATAGAATTGATTTTACATTAAAAAAAAAGAAAAAAAAATGCACTAGAAAACCTTTCAAGTAGCGCAAACTGACGTCCATGGTTGCGGAAATTGTCTTCATACGCACAGAAAAGGGAAGACGCTGCGATAATAGACGTGCCTTATTGAAGAACAAAGTACAGGCTCCCGGTTATCAATACGCAGTTCAGTGCGGTGCTCATTATATTCATCATTAGCCGCACTATCCCTATTATGAGCGAAACCCTCTCCCATTTTCCTTCATTTACCCCGGTCATGCGCTAGTTCTATCCACTTGACCGCTGAAAACTTCCAAACGACCCCTCCAGCCTAATTTTATATCTTCCCCTACTACGTTTGCATTCTCCTAGAATACAATTTGCCAGTGCGTTAGTACAAGGTATTATCTTTGCTTTACTATTTTCTATTAGTCTAAAAAAATAAATAACGATGCAAATGTTCGTTGAGTCTATCTGGCTTTTTGTTTTGTTTTATTCCTTCCCAAGGTAGCGACGTTACGACCTCTCCCTCATCTTTTTTCTATTGTTAAAAAAAAAAAAAACAACATCGCGGCAATTTTATGACAGCCCTAGATGACTGCGGCTTTGTCACGTAAATCTGAACTTCTACCATCGCACCTTCAACACTTTCACAACCAGCTACAAATGGAACCCGATTTTACAATTTTATCAAGATCGCGTTTATGACACTATACAGAACATGCCTAAATATCACCATATATACGAATCAGCTATGTTTGTACAATTTGAAGACTTAAATTTTAAAGCAAGGTAATGTTCAACAGCCTCGGGAAGGAACAGCAGTTTACATTAGGTAGCGAAATACTGGAAGTAGTAGGCGAATATGTCTACTTAGGACAGGTAGTAACCGCAGATCCGGACCACGAAAAGCAAATAACATGAAGAATACGATTGGGATGGAGCGCATTTGGCAAGCACTCGCAGATTATGACTAGC
>JAJIZL010000278.1:247992-296532 GCA_023969395.1 Amblyomma maculatum | reverse complement strand
GATTGGGATGGAGCGCATTTGGCAAGCACTCGCAGATTATGACTAGCAGCTTACCGGTATCGCTCAAGAGGAAAGTATACAACAGTTGCATCTTGCCTGTACTCACCTATGGGGCTGAAACGTGGAGGCTAACCAAGAGAGTTCTACTTAAGTTGAGGACAACCCAGAGGGCTATGGAACGAAAAATGGTAGGGGTAACATTAAGAGATAGAAAGCGTGCAGAGTGGGTCAGAGAAATAACCCAAGTTACCGACATTCCAGTAGAAATTAAGAAGAAGAAATGGACATGGGCAGGACATGCAGTGCGAAGAGAGGATAACCGATGGTCGCTGAGGGTAACAAACTGGATTCCAAGGGAAGGAAAGCGTAGCAGGGGGCGGCAGAAAGTTAGGTGGGCGGACGAGATTAAGAAGTTCGCAGGGGTCAAGTGGATGCAGCTAGCACAGAACCGGGTTAAGTGGAGAAATATGGGAGAGGCCTTCGCCCTGCAGTGGGTATAATCAGGCTGATGATGATGATGATGATGATGATGATGTATTTTTCGAAGATTAATTTTTTTTTTTGGAAGAAGGCAAAAATAATAAATAAACAGGGCTTTCTTACAATGTTGAAGCAAGTGAGGCAAACTAAACCACTAGGCTCAATATTATATGATGAGCCGTCATTGTAACGTCAGTTCACGTCAGCTACAGCATGAATGTTTTTAGTTTGGGACGCGAGAAAAAATATTTATTACAACAGCGCATTTCTGATTTGGTGTGACTTCGGAATGTAAACAACCCCGCAAAAACATTCTAATGAGGTAAATCTCGCGGATATATATATATAAATAAGACCATCTCACCGCGCGGAAATCGAGTAGCGTCTATTGCCCGCATGCTCGAACGCATCCACGAAAAAATTGTAATATATTCTAGCGGTGACATTCTCAATCCCTATGGTTTTGCTTTCTTTCTTGTTTCCTTGGGAGCAATGCAGATTCCTACCTCTCCTCTTTAAACGTATTTCGCAGTATTTAAATTTTATAAATACGCGACCCAAATTCAGGTGGGGCATATTGTTCTTAACGCCACTGTTAAGTCAGACAGCTACTAAAATTCCTAATCCTATGCGGATAATTATGACAATAAATTACTGTAGAAAGAAATTGTTATTTATTCTATTAAAAAGGTAATCATGCAGACCTAAGACTTTCCACGTAAATTTTGTTGTTCGATTTCTTTATCTCTCTATGCAATACTTTGAGAGGCTTGCACAAGCAATGTGAAAACCGCTACTCTTTGTGATTCTTTTCGAATTGCCGTTATTATTCTTCTGGGAATGGTGCCGAGACATGCTCAGCAGAAGAGAAAGGTAATTTCTCTAATGCCCATAAATTACATAGTTTTACAGGCTACACTATCGCTATTACCTTAGAAAAATTACAATTGCTTTTTATAATTGTGCCAGAAGCAGAACAGCCTTTGTAAAGCGAAACAATAAAAAAAAAGGAATCAATGTGTTACACTTAGGCGGAGCTGCCATGGACTCCATATCAGCAGTCTGTCTAGGGAGCGAAGGAATATTGAGCCCCTTATCTCTGAAATGGTACCTCTACTTCACCTTCGGCGCTCTTATAGAAGTTTCTTCAGCTTTGAAGAGCTTACTGCTGGGAATTTTCGAGAAAAGCTGAGAATCCAGGCAGAAGGGATTCAACTATTTCTTATTGCATCAGAGTACTTCTATATCGTACTATACACGCTGAATAAATTCAATTTGGAACAATAAAGACTAATCGAGCTCTGACCTCGTGTGCTGTATTAACGTCAGCGTTTAATCTTTTGAAATCCAATCACCGCACACAGTCCGATAATGGTCGTTACCCACAGGTAAATTTGACGATTTGCAAGCCGTTCCGCTGGCTCTGTGGTAAGCGGCAGATAACTTTCGGATTCCAGTGACTGGGGGCCCGTCGCCACTATCCCTTGTCTGACGTCCAGATTTCAATGCCTGCTGCAATGTAATCATGCCGTCTTGCAGGGCTGAATGTCTCGTTTGGAGGGTGGAAATCCTTGCCAACCGTACACTCCCTAATTGTATAGTCACAAAATGAGGTTAGCGACGCCGTTGGCAGGATGCGCTGTTGTCCGAACAAATGACAAACCTGTACTGTACTTTAAAATAATTAAGACATTTACAACATATCTTACTAAGACTTTGTAGCATTCATTGAAGTAGTTAAAGTCACAGTGGGTCTTCCTGAGGCTCTATGCTCTATGACTTACAGGTTCCGAACGTAATGCAATTGCAAGATTGGCAGCAGCAATTCAGTAAGGTTACATAAATATACAGATGAATTATTAAAGGTTAGTTGAAATCAGTACTTCTTTAACTCTGAATGAATAAAGTAGCGATTTCTAGATTGGACAGCAAGTTTAACGCGGTTGTCATACAAATATCAAGAAAAATCAACGACAATAATGGCGCTTTCCGGGACATCATTCGAAAGGTAAAGATATATCAGTTCATTCAATAGCCCATCCGGCCTATCCATCCGACTAAAAATCTAACCCACTCAACCATGCATTTGCCATCGAAACTTTATTTATTTAGCATTCCACTAACCTGTCTATATTGAGCAATGACTGCTAGAAATTTACCTACGACGTTTTGATGTTTGTTTGGTGGAGGTCTCTGAGTAGCCGTCTCAGATATATGTGCGCATACTGCCCGTGTCAGCAAAGAGCACAATGGATACTTTCTGATAGTTAGCGCACGCACGTTTTCACTAAAACATTTACATGCTCGAGCGTACATCTAAGAGGCAAATAATGGCTAATAATGCTTAGGCGGTGTTTGAAGCAGTACACCTACAAATTCAAAGAACAAAAGTTTCAAAATATATATTGCACACAGAATTTTCTTCGTCTTGAAGATTTAGCTTCGTTGCTCTGAAAAAAAATATATATATTTTTAGTCACGTGAACCCACAAGTACAATATGTGGATGATTTTTCTGAGGGCAGAAAAAATCTTTTTTTTTTTTTAAATAAACGTCGAGAATGCACTTCACCGAAGAGTGCGAGGAGGCAGCCAGCGGGATTTGCGATAGTGGGCCTGTAAGCGGAAATTCCTGGAAAGCTTAGGTTAAGTGCTCAGAGCAGCGAATGCGAACTTTATTTGCAAAAAGGTCTAGCTGATTTCCAAAAAAAAAGCTACCTTAAGGTACAGTTAGAAAATAATGCACAAACTTATCTAGAGCTGCTATATTGAACTTAGGATAATTCATTTGATTCTTTTACTCAAATGAAAGCCTTTTCTGTAACTTCGAAAAAGTTTCCAATACAGGATGTCGGCGAGTAGAGTAGAGGACTCACTTCTGCGTTATAATTTTGTAGAGAAGGTTCCTTTCCCTTTTCACGTTAAATTAATTGTCGCCATCACTGTTCTGTTCCAATGCGGTACAGTCGTCTAGACGGTTGGCTTGTTATGGCTCAGCGCTATAGTGAAGGTTGATGCCATAGGAAGCGGTAGTTGTTTAATGAATGACGCCTTTGAAGCGTAAAGCTCGGCGGGTAGAGAATGGGCCATTAGATTGAGGTTGATGGTAAGTTGGTGGAAAGCCGCCTGCAGAACAGTGTGGCTCAGAGGTGGTCTTTTTGTAGGTGGTGGCTTCGCTCTTCGAGGCTACCAACAGAGGGACATAGCTTTTTGCTTAACAACACTGGTGCTGTCTCCTGCGTAAAATGTAGTAATATGCTCCTCAGTTTCGACATTTCTTCTAAGCATTGGTTTCCAGACAGATTGCACGAGTCCAGGTCGCGGTAAACACGTTTCATATGATAGATGGCGTTAACTTAAATTATAGTCACGGTGAAATATAATTTCATTTACTACTATCTCGAAACGTAAAAATGAAGCATCTAAGAGACTAAAAGATGCTCTACGCCAGTGAGAGCGTTATCGAAGGAAATCAAGTCTGCATATTGACATTAAGATGTTACAGTT
The DNA here is from genome assembly GCA_023969395.1 of Amblyomma maculatum. Lineage (NCBI taxonomy): Eukaryota > Metazoa > Arthropoda > Arachnida > Ixodida > Ixodidae > Amblyomma > Amblyomma maculatum. Next base: position 292,546 of record JAJIZL010000278.1, on the reverse strand, counting down.
ACATCCACAGTACAAGCTGAGGCTCTTCAATAGATATCTCTCCTAGTTTCTCCTGCACCCTTACTGAGCGCAAACATGTCGGCTGCGATTGGGCGATAGTATCCTAAATTTACCCCTAAAGACGCTAAAGAGGCAGAAATGGGTCATTGTATCAGAGACCCCTTAGGAAAGACAGTAACATTGTGCCAGCAGGAACGATATAATGGACCACATAAGCGCTTCCGGTCGGGCGCTCCTGAATCGTTAAAAGACGCTGCTCAGGTGTAAAGTCTACCCGCAGTTAGTCGACCGCCGCGGATGTTTCTTATCAACAGTGAGCGCTTCAAGCTCCGATGCTCCGGTTTATTTAATGGCTCCGGTTTATTTAATGATCAGCAAGCTTTTGTTCGGAAGCATTACAAAAGACAGGAGCAAGGCTCCCGATAAGAACAAAAGCATAGTGCATATTTAGAACAAAGACGCCTTTCGATTGTGTGCTTGTTAGCATGGAGGGCAGTCGCAAATGGCGCAGCGAAGCATTATAGATAACCGTCCTCTGTTTTTGAAAAAAGTGTTGAAGGGCGCTTAAAACGAGCATACCAGAAATCAAGTGATATATGATTTATGCATACCACTACAATACTACAGCCCAAGAAACTGGGCGTGTAAAGTGTTGCAGGTACGGATAAATACATCCTTACCATCAGTCTGAGCGTGAAGAGCATGATTTATATAGTTTAAAAAAAAAACAGCAGAACACGCTTTAGTACTCGAAGCAAAGGGCTACTTCTCCATAAGCAGGACGTTTTTATATTGGCCTTTTCTACGCGAAAACAAGAAACAGTAGAAAAAATGCATATTCCCGATTAGGTCAGCGTATGATGGAGAAGCGATTTCTTCGCAACTGTTCTGTTTGAGCAGGGACTACTATTCACGAAAAAAAATAGATGATATCGTCGCCATTAAAAACCAGAAACATGGTTTCATGGCTATAGTTTTACAGTATTCGTCTGTGGGCCCGCGAAAGCTGCGTACGGCACATGCTAGGAGATGCAGTGCACCTTTTACAAGGCTTCTATCTCTTATCTGTCTTAAGGCCTGGTGTACTCGTTCCAGGAGAGAGAGATTGTTCAGAATATAGAAATAAAGAGAAGCCTAAATTTTTGGTGGACTTGAGCATAATGCATAATCGTTCAGATTATGAATAGCGGTTTACGGGTATCGCCCGAGAGGAAAGAAATAACTAGATTTAATGACGCTCTGTTGGAAATCAAAAAGAAGAAACGGGCATGGGCAGCGCACGTAGTTCGAAGAAAGGACAATCGATGGTCGCTAAGTATTACAAGTTGAATTTCAAGAGAAGGAAAGCGTAGCAGGCGGAGGCAGAACGTTAGGTGGGCGGATGAAGTTAAGATGTTTGCAGGGGATAATAGCATTCAGCTGCAGAGGATCGGTTGAGTTGGTGTAATATGGCAGAGGCCATCTCCCTGCAGTGGGTATAATCCGGCAGATGATTATCATGATGATGATGATGATTAATCTGACGTTCGGCTAACAGGTTTGGTTAAGCATATACTGCAGTAGTTTCTTAAGAACAAAACGCTAGGCCGCGTGCAGTATTGCGCGGTGGAGGGTAGCACTATTGACACTGGATATAGGAAAACCACCGGAGCGTGTTCGTTGGGATAAAGAAACTTTAAGCCGTTACCTAACATGAGTGCTCCACTATAAGCTGAACCTTAGCGTCGCCAGGGGCCGTAGTTTCGCTACACAATTAGGCTTAACCATAGTTAAAGCACAGCTAAGTTTTTTAGTGCGCTTTCTCGAACTATCCTGTTGAAATAAAGGATTTCTATGTCTACCTCGAATTGTAGTTATTCCTGATTACTGCCGCATTTTTCTCCTATACAGATAACGCTACCACCGATTCTTGGTTAAGAGCAATTCGTAACCAAAGACATATTATTTTGCTCCTTGTCCTGCTCTTCTCTGACCACCCTCCATCTTCCATCGCTTTTCTTCTTCGGAAGTAAGATCGAATTTATTCCCCGTCTGTGATTATCCCGCTACACCGGCGAATACAAGTCACCTGGTCGAAACATTGGCTTGGCTTGCGAACTAGGGCTCTTCCTCAACCCTTGTTAAGTTCTCTTTCATACCTTCTCGACAAAGAAACTCAGGTCTCATCCTTAAGCTAGAAGGGTTGGAGTGCATTGTAACCCATTCAATGTTGTGTCGACCCAAAGGTGAAGTAAAAGAAAGAAGCTGGAAACAATTTATTTATTGCCACGAAATGTGAAACTGAGAACGAGAAGCCAACACGATCGAGACATCACTGCAAAAGGGACAGCTCTCAGTACGTGGAGAAATTGCCATAAGCGGCAAAGCTTACCGAACGGCGTGTCGCCTATTCGATTAGCACAGGGAAAGAAACGCATGAAATGGAATCTGTGCATGAAGGCTCGAGCATCACGCAGGTTGACAAAAGGAAAGAGACCATCTGCGACCAGCCGTAAGAAAGCAAGGCTTAATTTCAAAACTAACGAGCTGGAAGGCAATCGGAAGCATACAGGGCTTCCGTGCTCCTAGTGATCGATCATAGCAGCCTCAACGCGTGCACTGTGCAGCGTTGTGTCTTACGGACAGCCCTAAAACGGCACTACGTGGTCTCAACAACGTTTATCCTCGACTGTACAGTTGTAGTGCTTAGCTTAGAACAAGGTGCATATCGACATGGGTCGTCTTTCATATGATTTTATTGCGACTTCGGACACCCAATGACTTTCATGCGATCACATAGCTTAAGCCTGTGTGCTAAATAGTATGAGTTGGATAACATAAACGATTAGTGATATACGGTGGCGGGAGTTCCTGTATATGAAGGAGCATTATCAATAAAAGCCGGTACCGGGAGCCGTCGATATCGTCATGTCATAGCAATAAATGCATATATTAGGTATGCCCCGAAGTTCATTTTTTTTTTTGCGCAACCACTCGGCCTTAACAATTCGTTTTTTCTGCGGCAAACATTCTTGAGTCTTAAAAACTTATGTTCATTTGTACCTAGATGACTGAAAAGTGTTGCATTTCAATGGAGTGTTTCTGTAAAGTAAAGGTTTTATATACTTTTGGTGTAGTTGAAGATTTAGAGGTATGAAACACTTTATTAAGGGAGACGATTTAGCGTATACGGGCTCACTTGGTCTGGCCCTCAGTCCAAGACTCCATAGGATGAAACAATAGCTCAAGTTCTCGCAATCAAGGACCTCTATGTCGCCAGGGGAGAGCTTCACAGGACCTACTCCCAATCCGCCCAGGTTGGGTTCTCATGATATGGTTGTCATGGAAAACGCATGCACTATCCTAAACGTGCTATTTCAGGCTAAAGCTAAGTGCTGACCCTCTATATTTACATTAATGTAATTATAGCACAATCTGTCTAAAATTATGAAAATAGCGTGAAAGTTCAGATTATTTTTTTCTGCGGCCTCACTGGCCTGAAAGCAAAAGCTTCTGGTTAAACGAGCATATTAAAAGCAAGACGCTTCGGCATCCTTGCCTGTGAGCTAGCTTTTATGTTTTTTGTTAAGCAGGCAAACAGGACAAAAGAGTTGATAGAAAGCGAGTGCTACGTTCATGATGTTAACGTTATGGGAAGAAAACTGGTGTACAATTCCATACAGGTGATTCTATAAATTAAACAATGCTAGCTGTTGATTGTGTTCGCCAGAATAGCTCTTTCCTTAATTGCCACGTAGTAAATTTGTCGATGAGAACTACTGCCTCCCATGGTGCCGAAGTACTAATGTAGAATGGCTTCTATATTACAAAGTTCAATTATTCCAAGAAAACAGATGAGGAGGTCGTGAGTCCAAACAATTTACTATTACGCATGCCAAGAAACGACCACTGTGGCCTTGTTAGTCGTGCACAATCCGAACAGAATGTATGTAAAAAATATGACAACTTAAAAATCTCACATCGTTTCAAAACGCTTTTCAGCAAACCTGTGACTGGCTATAAATCTAGAACCCGTCAGACCTGTCCTGCCTGAATCTAAAAATGTTTAATATAAACGATGCCAGTATAACTCTCGAACTGAAGAAAGGAGTCCGATATGGAGTTTACACACGATAGGATATATCTCTTATGCAGGCCGGACCAGACAGACCATGTCCGCTACGGTTATCAAAACTTAAGGGTCAGGTTTGAGAACAGATCCAATATCTCAGGTGCTTATGCGTTCCCTCTCACGCCCTGCGCAATATAATTGATTAGTTGGCGTGCATCGTAGCAGGCTGCTGCCGACGGATAAGCATGCAAGGCGTAAAGATGTGTGCGGCAAGCCTGCTCGAGCAGCAGTGTATCAATGAACCTCAATCTGCCTGAAGGATTGAGCCAGAAATGCGTCGACGAAAGCTATCTCACGAAAGTGAATCACATATGATTCAATGCTATTAGAAAAAAGCAATAATAAAGCTGCAGTACCATGAATGAATAAGCTACCTTATTGCAACTGCATTAGTAGGGATAATACATAATCGAAGGGGAGGTATATATGGTCCACATGTAGCACGCACGTCAGCGCGACCGATTAGAGCCTATGGTACAAAATGCTTTTCTAGGTCAGACTCTGCTCTAATGGACTTGGCAGAATAGCAGTCAGCCAGAGGGAAGGAAACACGAGCTTACGTTTGACCTCTGGAGATGCTTCTGCGAAGAAAGTAATGACTAAATAGAAAACAGATCACTAACCTCAACCTGCCGCAGTACTTGGGTGAAGATGATTACGCAGCAAAAGTGCAAGAGTGATACGATAGGTTACAAGTAAAGCGGACACCGCACTTTTGGCTTCTTGGCTACTTGCACTTCTGGAGTTCACCGGCCGTGCCATTGCTTTCGCAGCGACCTCTCAGTATTGTGTCAGTCTCTGTTAGCTTGTGCGTTGGGCGATGTCGTACAGTATTTGCTTTGTCTTCGTTTTTGCCTTGGATTTCTGCTAAGTGTATACTGTTGCTGCGTGACAGCCGTTGTTTTCAGGTGCCATCTTTGAGTTATGATGCAACTATTTTGGGCAGCGTATTTCGGACGCCCGACTGGCAGGGGAGAAATGTAAAGTACTAAATACAACAGTCCATGCTGTGTGGACATAAGGGAGACTTGGGTAACGAGGTGTTGATGACATCCTAAATAACAAGGTATATATATCGGACAGCGACGACCTATACTAGCGGCGAATTCGGGAAGACAGCGGTTCTGTAGTGCAGTAAGGATGCAGCAGCCTTTTTTTCAAGGAAAAATTAATTGCCTGAAACACAACATGGTCCTGTAGATTTTCGACGAAAAATAATTTTGAAAGGCGCCATCACAGTGGCGCTCGCGGTCTCAACGACTAGGAATAAATTACTAGGAGCCGTTATGGGGCACACAGTTTATTAATAAGCTTTTTGGTTTGGTTATTGCCATTTGTGCTAAATTAAAGCAATGCAACTATATCAGTCATACGCGAAAATTGCTAATTACAGTTACCTAGCAATCGTATTCACATATATTCATTTTCCCCACGACGGTCTGCAAACGAAGCTGCAATAGCGACTGTGGCATCTTCCCCTTTCGGATGGATTTGTGTTATATGTAGCCTATCACTAAGAATATTAACAACACAGTACATGTAATACGTTACCCAGTCTTCCTTGCTCCGTAAAATAAAAGTTTCTTCATAATTGTTGTCACTTTCATTTGGTTGCTATTGTTATTAATATTATTTATTTTTTAGAGTACATTTGCTGCTGTGATGTCGGGTTTTGGATGTCCATGTATGTTGTTTCTGGCAAATATATCTTTGTAGACCTTGTCTTTACCGAAAAGCTTTAGATACCGCCTCAATTTGACCAACATGAACAATTCAATGTTTAGGATTTTTTTTAAATAAAAGAGAGGTATGCGTGATAATAGTGTGTTTCAAGTATACCTGACTTAATCGGCAAAGCGGCCAGTGTGAGAGTGACCGGAGAGTATGGAAACCAAACTGGCGCAGTGTGTTGCGAATTGGCTTGTTGCCATGTGAACGGCTTGGTTGGTTCAGCAACCGCCATTAGTGCGACTTTTTATTAAATGTTGCAAGGTCTCACCGGTTCCGCACAAAACAGGCGAGTTGATTGAAACTTATTACTAAATATGGTGTATACAAAAAGAAGAAATTCTATGGGGCACTATGAATCACTAAACTGCAATGAGACGAAACCCTCTATCGCGCCGTGGTCCGAATCCCTCCACTACGGCACCGCTCTGTTTTCCCTTCCCCCTTCACGATGACGCGATGGCGTAAGCTATCAGCCAACATATAAAGCCCCTCTTTAACCAAGCCGTATGAACGTACCTGCGTAGCCTAGGGATAACGCGAATGCAAAGCGTTGTGGCAGGCTGGTTGTGACATCACCCTCTCATAAGAAAGGAGAGGCCCAAGCTGGCAGCTTATTCCAAACATAATGTTAAGAAACGCTACGTACAGTTAGTGTTCGACCATGTTAGCTGCTAATTACCGCCTTCCAAGACACTCTTCTTCTTCTTCGTCTTCTTCTTCTTGTTTTCCTTTTCCTTTTTCTTTTTCTTCTTCTTCTTCTTGTTTTTCTTTTTTTTCTTTTCCTTTATCTTCTTTTTCTTTTCCTTCTTCTTCTTCTTCTTCTTCTTGTTTTTCGTTTTCTTCTTCTTCTTCTTCTTCATCTTCTTCTTCTTCTTTTTCCAGCCTTTGGATGTAACGGACGGACGGCCACCGCGAGTATGAGCTCATACTCTCTTAAAGGCTTTTGCCTTAATATACGAACTGCACAACAAATGGTCACCGAATCCTGAGGTGGTGCCACGATAGGGACATGCGCAGTTACATTAAAAGCAATCACTATGTCTCGGTTTTTATTTTCGCACTGAAATAGCTGCCGCTTGTCGGCATATATTACACGCAAAGTCATTCAAAGACAACACCACCAAGTTAAACCAAAGAAAACATATTAACGTAAAGTGCGATCATCTATGCAATATGGCCACCTTACTTTTCCTTTATGGTGGGCCGACAGCCCTGTCCTGCTGTCCGAAGGACATGCGCTATTGCCCATCACTTTCTTACGGCTTCCCTGCGAAGAGGACACGGAGTCGAGAAGGTTGGATTAGGGATGTGATCCCACATCACTACACTGCCGAGGTAGGCCATTAGGAAAATTTGCGACGCGTACTTAACAGAAAAACTGTTCTCGACGTGAAGACTCGTAATGAAACGTGGCAACGTTGTTTTGTAGGCACATTCTTGCACACACAGCCAAAATTCATCGATGTTTTTCGTTTGCGCGTTCCAACAGCTTCACGTCACGTAAAGAGCAGTTGATGATCGCGTTCCATCACGGCGAGACAGCAAGAGCACGACAATAAAGCGCAATAGAACGTTAAGCAAATAGCAAATAAAATGCCTTCACCGAATTAAATGAATAAATTGGAATCGAAAGGTCTGGAAATGAAACTGAACTTTCACGTGCTCTGACAAATGCTGCAAGTGGTGTTCACAACAAGCATGCAGTAGTGGGCCTTCGCTGCTCTTCCACCACATCACCTGTTATTTGTATTAGTTAATTGTTAAAAATAATAATTCCGAGGGACACTGCAATCGCAAGCAGCTACGTCGCAGACGCGTTTTTGTGTTTATCGGTAAGCTTTCTCCTATGCATGTGAACCAGAGGCGAGGTTTGTCGTGGACCACACTTTTCTGTTATTTGATGATATAGGTTGTGCGGGCCATATATATTACACCGCCTACAGCAAAAGTGGCGCCGGCAGCTTCCCTACATTCTCTTAAATCGTGCTCAGAGACTGCATAGTCTAATATCTTCCTGATCGTCAAAGGAAGACGACAGCCTGTCTAAAGTTCGGAAATTAAGCCGTATCACGCGGCACGTGCGGTCAACCGATATTTGAAGTCTTTTCACATCATCGAGCCACATCACATTCCACCGGCATTCGATATCATTCCGATTTATTAAACGCAGCTCCTTTCCAATTACGCTGCGCCGGTTATATCCCCTTCACATTGCGTTCTCTGCTCATGCATATTTCGTCTTCTTGAGTTCAGTTAAAACATAATAACTGTAATTAGTCATTCCATCCTCTCTTTCTGTCTCATTATGTGACAAGACTTTCTTTTCCATAACTCGCTGTATGATTATTAGTTTAGGTTTATCCATCTTTATGCCATAGCGTAATAGCGTCTTGAATACACGGCTTCTGCGCAGGAGTTATGCGCATAAATAAAAGAATCATCTCACCGGCTGTAGTTGGTAGGTCACATAACTGCTTTCTGAATGGTCAGAGCGTCCTGTGACGTCTTGAAACCAGGTGACATGTCGTTTTACAGCCCCTAATAAAACCGGCACCTCATTGTAATAGGAGGACAAGATAAAAGTAGAACCGATGGCACTTTCGGAGATGGAGTAAGAAGTAACCATCATCAGCACCGACCTTATCATTCTCACTGCAGGACGAAGGCCTCTCTTGTATACCCTTAGTTAACCCGGTTCTGTGCCAGCTACATTTATTCGACCCCTGTAAACTTCCTAACTTATCCCGAACGCGTTACGCATGCTACCCGTTAACCACGCAGGACGTTCGTGAGGTTAAGCTAAAGTGAGCTTTATGTCTTCGCCGAATGGTCTTTGATGGCACAGGAGATAAGTAGTACTGACCTTAGAGAGAAAGGGAAAGTCTTGAAAGGTCTGCCATTTGATGTCAGCACAGGTGGTCCAGATAAGCAATATAACTATATAAGCAGAATTATACACAGTAGTAAGAGGAATTTTTATATGGAAACTTCAAAGTGAGAAGAGATTACAAAACAGCGTGCAGCCTAGCCAGTTATGGACGTTTTTATGGTTAAAAGACAGTCCAGAAAGCAACAACCGCTAAATCAGTAGTACTGGCAAACAAATCAAGCATTAGGGAAAAAGACTAAGAAAAATACGACTTCGTGGAAACTGCTCTGCTGTACCTTTACGTGATTGCCTTACCAAATGCTTAATAAATACATCAGTAAGCCTGATCGATTTCCAGTATCTCAAGTCTTTGAGCTTTCCATTTGTGCGACAGCATAAGGGCCGCATGAAGCATAATAGCCATTGTCAGTGCGGATGTAACGCGAATATGAGTCATCAACAAAGATTTTAAAGAAATATTGTATATCCACGGGATCGAATCATAAGCACACTCGTGACTTCTTATCACAATTGTGATGCAACCATCGGAAGCGTTATGAGTGGTGTAATATCAGCTGCTTAAAACAAAACACTACTTATTATAACCAGTTTCTCCGCATATAAGCCCAACAGAGACATTTTTTCACCGGCTTGTCTGCGCTAAACCCTTGTCTACTTGTGCCTACGAAAGTAGACGGCTGAATGCCAATTCAAACCCGCAGAATTCCTTACACAGGAATCCTATTTTAGTCGTAGGAAAGGTGTTGAAGGCAGCAAGCCATTCTTTCCCGCATTCCTCTCCATTTATATTATAAAAGCAGTTATTTATTTGCGCGCAGTATATGCGTAGAACCAGCAGGAGGCATGTGAAATTAACGCAGAAATCGTGGCCAGTTGTAAGAAATACGTAGTTATCATTGCCGCAGAAACAGGGACACGAAGAGAATATAGAGACACAAAAAGCACTCACTCGAAACTCGTCTCAACGCCAGGAAGCAAATACACAGACTCAAACAAAATATGTAAAAACTAGAAAAAAACACCACAAAACTATACGAAAATTAAAAAATAAGAAGGTAAATCATCACCTCAGACAGACGCCCGATGCAGGCAGAAATCTTCCACAATTACTCTTGTCAGTTTACCTTTGTGACTAAAAAAATGTTACTGTGCTCTTAAATATAGGGTGACATTCACACGAATTGCAATGGTTTGCAAGATTGATGACGCGGAATAATAAATCTTGCTGCTTCCTCCGTTTGAGTTCAGGCTTCAAGCCATTAGCCTAGTATCCATGGCCCAAAGAAGTTGAGAGGCAACGAGAATGTTGAGTATTTTTTGTCATTCAAGTTTTCAAATACAAATTTAATATGTTATTCGATTAGGTTTTTTATTAAAATAACTGATATTCGAAATTTTTGAATTTTAAACTTTCGAATTACATAAAAAGTTTTTGACTTCAACTCAATTTCATCACACCGCACGTTTCACCTGAATGCTTGACGCTCTTTCAGTCGAGTGGTGTGTCTAAGAGAACATTCCCTTTTATGCAGAGGGCCTTTCCGATAGTGTACAGAAGGCGTAGTGGTTGGTTAAACGGCAAAAAAACGTAAATATTACTTCTCTTTGATCTCAAAAGCAGTAAGTTATTTTGCAGATGTTCGTAAGATGAATTTACTATGATCCAATTTGTTTTCGTCCGTTTATCAGGCTCATTACATAATTCGAGCTTTCAGTAATGGTTTTTGCTTAAAAGTCGAATTAGCGAGAGTTCACTGCATTTAACTGCGATATTACAGCTCCTTCTGGTCAGCAGATAGTTGCTATGCAACAAACCTGCATACGCAACGCTATACAAATTTATAGTACATTTTTCAGTCGGATATACACTTCTGCGCAAGTCTAGTTTAATTTTATTTAAATAAATTATGTCAGTTTTTAAATGGATGAGATGACCAATGTTTGCCACGTTTTAGTGTTTATTTTTGTGTCAGTGATCATATATTGGATATTGTAAGGAATTTTTTACCAAGGTTGTAATCGCTTCGTATTCGAAAATATTAATATTTCTACGCCTTTACGTACTAATATCCTTCGAATAGAAGATTTAACAAAAGCATGACGTGCTGCACTGTAGCGTAAATAAATTTTCATGCATATTCACGGCCAAAAATGTGTCGAAGGCGGTAATGTTTTTTCAAGATGGCACGGTTTGGGTGATTATGCGTCCCCAGTGCTTAAGCACTCTTGAATATAAGAGGAGATATACCATAGGCTTTGCAAATGGCTTTACACGGAACTTTATGTTCGGAATTGCACGAGGTGGATTTAGTGGTGGCTGAAAAAAAACCTTGTGTGCTTTCAACTTTTCACGAAGAATGCACATATATGGAGCATGCTGGAGGTTGCAGTAGCATTGTGTACGTGCATTTCAGAATCAAAATTGCACAGAGACTATGGCCAGATCGGGGTATGTACTGGAAACTGTTCAGCATATATCATTGCAATTGATGCTGAAATCGCATGTTGATATTCTAGGTTAGTAGTGTCATCTGTTTAACGGGAATTTCCTCCGTCTAACAGGAAGCATCTACGTACGGTGCTGACTAATCATCCACCTCACATTGTAGTTTTTCCTGGTACTGCCGCTTTTATTTCATTCTCAGGCCACATGATCACCGGTTCCAGGTTGAGAAATACATACTGAAGGCGCATTTTTTATTCACTCTTTGACCTACTATCTTTTCACCCATCATCCCCTATACCGTTCCTTGACCTACTTTCTTCTCACCCACCCACCCATTCCCAGCTCTTCTTCTCCGGAGCGTATTTAAACCCATGCCAGTGATGATCGCTCTGTCCAGACGAAGACAAGTGCACTTGTCGAAATGTTTGCCACGCCTTGCGAACTAAGGCTCCTCCTCCTCTATCTTTGTTACCTGCTCTTTCATATGCCAAAGTTTTGATGAACAGCGCAAACAAAGAGCACTCACTCGTGCGAACACCATGCACACTGAGTCGCTTGCTGTCCTGAGAGACGCAAGTGAACATTCTGCACTCATGCCGCTAATTGCTCAGCAACTCAACCTTATATGGAGCCATGAGGAGCCTTCATCACACCTAGCTCTCAGTCTGAGTCAGATCATTCAAGAACAGGTAGCTGAAGGTTTTCCTCCAGCCCGGTTAATACGGTTTTACTTCTTATTGATTTTGGCTGGACTATATAGTCCAGCCAAAGCCATATTGTCAGTAGAATATATGATGATATATGTCACATATTGTCTAGTAGTTACGTATAACTTTATAAGAAATGTAGCCCTATCGCCTAACGACGTCGTGGTCTGCTGAACATTCTGGATGTCGAAAGTGAAGATGCTTAATATTGACGATGTAAAAAACATTTCTCCCTTGCTCTTAGCAAATATTTATTATTAGTAATAACTGGCATTATTTGCGGAGACTTCTCTTTTTACAGAAGGCGCTTAGTTTAGTGCTCTGAGTCAATTTGTTTTGGGCTGAGATATATATAACGATTACTCTCTTCAGTCGCAAGTTTTGAGCAAGATCAATTTTATATTGCCGTTCCAGGGCCGTGCATCGCTTGATGCACCGCCACTTTATCGTGATCGTGCAGGCTCGCTTGGCGCACCATCTTATTCACTGGACTGGGGAAATATAGGAATTTTGCAGCAGCGGCACGCGAACTGCTTCAATTGTTCCTGTCGTTTTATGTGGCATTTTTTACAGCAAGACCACAGTGCGCCCTCCTTTTATCTTAAAAACGTTGAATTTAATAATCAAGAACAGTGATCAACAGCGCTGGAGGGCGCGCATTATTGCCGTATTTAAAAGACACAACTCTGTACGGCAACTTTTCTCAGACCATAAATTATTCTTACTAAAAATTTCTTTACGGCCATTACACACCCGGTGAAACAAACATTCTCTGATGTCACCGTTCGCTTTATTTGCTTGGTTGTGAACTGAACATTTTATAAGTATCCAACAAGGAGCAAAACAGGGGTTCTGAATTATCGACTCGCTAACATTTTCTCGATCTCCTGTTGGTGCTAAAGAATTGCCTGTAACTAGCCAGAACACTTTCAATTTGTATTCATAGCATGTCTAATTCTAAACTGCAGCAGCCAATGACACCACATTCTGAATTCGATGCATAAGACACCGCAAATTTTCTTTAGCTCAGATTTTTTAAGCATATAGCTTTCCTGCGCCAACGAATGAGTGCACTTTAATGTATGTTAATAAGTAGCAGTTACTCAATTCACTACGATACCTTGGAATATCCTTCTAAAGCCTTCGAACTGCAGTCAATTTTTACGGTAGACAGACAGGAGTTCACAATTAATGCAGCATTTTTCAAATCCTGCAATAATAAACAACATACGCCCTTTAACTGTAGAAGCAGTTCAAAAAATTAAGTCCATCAGAGCACTGAACGGAAGCTTTCTTCACTGTGTGGAGCGAAGACGAGACATTCGAGCATCTCCGAAGTATAATAACAGCCATAAGAGCAAGAAGTGCTTGTACAAGTGAATGTCTCAATGATCTGGGATACGGCGGAGCAAAGGTTATTGCAGGAGTCCTTTTTCCAAGTGACTCCCCACCAAGCGCCTTTATTCTGCCTAAGCAGTTTCAAATGCTCCTTGCAAACCTTCATTCCATATGTTACTCATATACTGCGTGGTTCAATAAGCTGAAATTCGATTGGCACTAAGGCATTACATTTTCTGAAGTTTTTCTGACATTAAGCTTCCTGGCAGCTATACGATCAATGTTTTTAAAAACTAGATACGTGTTTGTTAACATTGTTATTCAAAAAATGCAGGATAGTGTTTTTGTTTTGCACTACAAACAGATGCCGCTTTAAAACTATACGACGTAACATTTGCACTGCTTTTCTAGGTAGTGGCGTGCACAAAAAGTTAAACATGAGCTACAGTCATTATTTCCGGGCTATTAAGATTTAATTTGTGCAGTGTAAAGCAACGTTCTAAAGTAAGCACTTTGACCTAAGGTGGCATTGCAGATCCAAATGAGATTGCTTGGTTTGGTTTATGAAGTTTAACACCCCGAGGCGACTCAGGCTATGAAAGATCCCGTTGTTGAGGTTTCCGGAAATATCGACTTACTATAAGCACGTCAAGATGCTGCCAGATGAAAACAAAATAATTTACTAAAACAGCGGACGTAAATCTGTTTACTCATTACGAGTTCCTCACTTTTTACGGTTTTTCTCGAAGACCAGGAGAGCACACAAATGAAGAGTGATACTTCTGTCGTTCGCTTGGCTGCTTGAAGAAGGTAAACCAGCTGAACAGGACAATTTAGCAAGAAGGAGATGACAGTAAGACGCTGCAAATAAAACAAAAATTTACTCAATTAAATTTCCGTCGCCACTGTGTGTCCATATTTCTGAATAGTGGAGCCTGAAAAAAATGCAACCCCAAGCACCAATGCATAATCTTGAAATGTAAAATCTAACCTTGCATACTCTCTTCACTTGCTACGTCAAAATTCCCACTTCAGCGAGACCCGCAAATATATTAACGAACACTTACCACACTACCATATATCGAAGCAACAGGAATAACCACCTAATCTGCCTTAACTTTACACCAATTATAAAGTGGGCACGACATCCTTAATATTCTGCGAATAGTTCAATATTCACTTTTAACCTATTTGGCAAAGAGCTTTTTCTGCAGCGCAATATTATTCGATTACGATTGTGAGTTGCCCGCAATTAGTGTGACAACATTTTAACTCCTGTTCATCATCTTTTGATATAATCTTTTATGGGAGGCCCGGTTTTAAGGTTTCTAGCACTCAGCGATTTTGCGATATTTTTATTACTGATGAATCCAAATTTCAGCATTCTCTTTAACAGGCCTTTTGACAAGTTTACTGGGTACCCTAAAGGCAAACTTTTTATCCATCGGCTCCCACAGAATGACGAGATTTGCTTTTTAGACCTGAGGCACAGAGAAAAAAACTACATGCGTGTTTAGCGTGTTTGCCATGTGCCAAAAACGAATTCTTGCTTTAATACTACTCCCTTTCCAGGGAATGTTAAAAGATGCATTGCTCTGTTTGGAATCAGCGCTGCCTAAGTCATTTCCTTACAGAATGCCCCAAAGGCTTGACCACCAGCTACGCAGGCTTTTGGCCGCAGGCTTCCTTTGCTCGTTTCTCGCAGTAGTGGCTGGAACACTCTTTCAAAAACCGTTACCCTCACAAAAGACGGCTGCTTCTGAACGCGCGAAGGTCAAAACCAAAAGTGATGCCTTACATTGATTATGTCAAAACTCTGTCCTCGCATCAGCGGCGAAGATTTAGCACAGTTGCAAAACGCAGCATGAAGCAGTTTTAAGTGTGCCTAAGGAGTGGTTTACATGAACCTCTTTCCTGAGGACAATGATGTATGCGGCAGACGGTCCATTAATGACCATATAGGAGAACATTTTATAACCTTAATGCAAATAGTCAAGATGGTATAGCTTCGCATGTAATGGAGATCATGTGCACCTGGCTATGAATAAGGCACAAGCGCAAGTACGAAATCCAGTCGAGGCTCTTCACACGCATACTGAGAGCATGCGCGATTTCTCTATAAGTATTTACTCACCAGCACGCCATTTTCTGGAAAGGTGTGTTTAAAAAACTCCTAATAAGCCTTTGATCGTACCTGGTTCGGCAGATATTGCTGTTGCTAGACGCTTCTTTTCCTTTGTTGTTGGTCACCTTGTTTCTTTCTTTTTTTTTGCGGTAAACGATGCTAAGAGATGATAATATAATTCAAATATGTTAAATAAGCCTGTCAAATACAGCTGGCGCCGCACTAGTGTGGCATGTGATGCGACTACCTATACAAACGTAACTATCACGTTACACAACAAACTTAACACAAACGTAACTATGTTACTCGTGGCATTTTTCGCGCTGCCTTTAAAAACAAGAAGTATTCACTTATGTTTCTTTTTTAGACCTTCTATGGTTAAGTTGAGCGACGTTAGAACATAAAGATTTCATGCTTTTGGCATCCTCCGGATGTTGCAAAATGGTCGCGATATGTAAAGTTTCAGGGCCTGAAACTGAACACAAGTCTATTATTGTATTGTGAACTGGGCAACTTCGCATCATTTCAACCACTTGTTTTTTGAGCTACGTAAATATTAAAATGCGCATTCGATATTTCGAAGTGCTGTGAACATGGCGCTGCTACAAGGATACCACAAATTAGTATTATCCTTTGCAACTACGAGATTCCATGGCGATCACATCACAGACGTTCTATCCCTTCATCTCAAAAACGCAAAACAAGGGGACCTATTTAGTGGGAATGGTGTTAAATGTGGTGACACATATGCAAATAAAGTTTCTGCCCATCCCAGGCACAGCTCAATGAATGCTAAGAAAGGCTATCATCAGAACATCATCGTCAGGTCATATGGTTTTATGTATTCTTTAAAAATGAACAATAAGCATGTTCCTTCCACCTAAACAACACACTGTCCCAAACTACGCTTCAGTTCCGTAGAGAAAGTGTCGAAGTGGCAGGATTCAATCGTTCAAGCTGTACACCCAACTCAATCTCTCATGTTCCTACTCATCGTTATCTACATCAGCCTGACTATGCATCAAAGAAAAAAGGCATTCTTCATAAGTCTCTCCTTACACCTGATAACGTATAACCTGTGCGCCCCATGGTACGTTAACACACAGCACGCCCTTGCAACAACATAAAAAATCTTTTGTTTTGCAAAGCGTTTTGCAGTATAGGGCGAAAAAAATTGTACTTAATAGGGCAAGTACATTACCTCAAAGCGGTTAATGATGCTAAATACCATTCGTTGCATGAAAATAGCCATAGAAAAAATATTTAAGTGTTGTTATTCCTTATGGCATAGTACTTCAATTGAGCCTAAAGGTCCACAGAAATGGGTCATCAAGAAGGGTAAACAACGCCATAACGCTGATATATATTGAACCACCCATCAATCTCCCGCAAAAATTTTCGATCTAGCTTCTGCAGCAAAAGAGATATCGGCAATTAAAAATGACCCTTCCAAATTTCCCTCTCAACTCGTACGCCGAAGGGAGCCATAAAAAAAAATAAAGAATACAAGCAAGTTCAAAGCTCCGCCCAGAAATACGTCGCTTCGACGAACTTCCGGTTGCCGCGCGCTCGCTCGCTGGCGTAGTCGCGCCAACCCGTCCTCGCTCGCACACTGAGGCGTTTGCCAGTTCGCGCAGCGTAACCGTGGTTAGCCCATGTTACGCGGCGGACCAAATCATATGGTTACACCACGAACCGCGGTTTTCGCAAACCGAGCTTGGCGGCCTCGGTTAGCGTCGTTAGCCGAGGTTATGGCGGCGTCTGTTGACGAAGGCTACTCGTCGGCGCCCGAGTGCGCGAAACGTACGAGCTGGTCTGCTTCACAAAGTTATTCATTTGCCCACTGTATCACGTTCAAAGATCATTGTATAGAATATGCGGTGTCTACTGTGCCGCCCGACGTCTTCAAATACGGCCGACAGCGCAGCGACTGCGTACTAGAGCCTTGTCCTGCCTGCAGTATGGTTTGAACGGCTTGTTGCTGAGCAGAACGTCAACAAATGCGCGGCCTTAGCTATGAAAGTACACGAGTTTGCAACGCTTGCAGCACGGGATGCCGCAAGCAGGCTGAGGTACGTTACACTTTACCGTGGGAGTGGGGCGCGCGAGCGCGGTGAATGACGGCGCCGTGCGTGACCGTCCCTAGTCGTCGCTGGGCTAAATTGTTTCGCTTCGAAGACGCGGCGGTCGGCGCTTTGGAACTGATGAACACTGTTGTAAATCGTCTACTTATGAAACTGCCTTATTGAGAATCATATCTTGCCATAGTAAAATAATCATACAATGAACTCTGACGACGCATTAATCGCAGAGCTAGTACGAGCAGATCGGATGAGCCGAAATGCACCAGCGGCTGCTGGCTTGAGCAGAAACTTGCTTGTATAATGGCTATCGCTCTTACCAGCAATTTGCGGCTGGTTAGCGATCCTCACGAGGGCTTCATACTTGATATTTGGCTCAGTATTTCAGACGCCAACAAATTTTAGCATGCTTTATTTCGGACATCGGCAATAACGATCCGCCGTGTCGTTCGCGTACGGTATGCGGGAGGAGGGGCCACAGTGGCGGTGTTTACGGCGGTCGAGGAGGTGCTGCCGATGTGAGGTGCTTGACCGCCTGAGGAGGTGCCTGAGGAGGTCGCGCAGCGCACGAGCAGACGACTTTCGCAGCTACTGGAAGTGTGTCCGTAACGTTATGGCTGCAGTGGCCGCAGCGAATGGCAGCTTCTAGCAAGCCTTGCCAGTCAACTGACCCGTGACTTCACGATTTAAGAAAATAGCTCCATGCGACACCGCCAAGCGACATCCTCTCTGCCCGTGAATTTCAAAAAACGCTGTTTTTTAAATTAATAATAAATCGCTGACTTTGTTCGAAGGCGTTATACTTTGGGTTAATGCTCAAAAGGATTCGTTGTACACACTGAACACGTTAATCAGTGGCTTCTTGGTGATCGTTTCTGTGGACCTTTAACAGGTGTGATGGTGAGCTTCTGTAAACATCTAAATATGATTCGTTATGAAGGACCTAACATATTTTCTTTTTCGATTATATGTATGCTGGAAGCCATTACTCTAATCACGCTTGACAGATGAATCCAATTGTATTTGGTCCCGCTCGAATTATCAAGTATTTGGCCTGCAAAATATCTTGATCTAGTATTATGCACAGACGGATAGTTCTTAACAAACACCGAGGTATGATAAACTACGTTGATTTCAAAAATTCTTCAAAAATTCTACGAACTAATAATTTCGTCACGTAATGGAAACTTGGGCAACGGTTGCGCTCCATGAACCAGATATAGCCACATCCCTATTGAATTATCCACACATATGAGTGAGCAGTACTTCTTGTGAATTATGTGCCCATATACTGCATTAGCGCAGCTATGAACACTTCGATTTAGCTCCTTTTTTATCTATTCAAGGGGATTTTTCCCCTTCTGTTTCATGCTAAACTGAACGTCTTTATCTACAACACTCGTTACATGAAACGCTTGGTCGGTATTCTAGCCTTGATTGTATATTCTAGACCTAAGCAAAGCTTTTGATAATGTTCATCGTAAGCTAATGATGATCTACGTTATTAGCACTGAATCTTATTCCGCTTTATTCCACTGGCATGGCCATTTCCTCACAGATCGCTTTCAATACGTATGTGCTAGGAGCTACAATTAGCCCTTTATAGGAGCACCGTCATGTGAGGTACAGGGTTCCGTGTGGCGGCCACTTTTGTATTTAACATGTTTTGAATATCTACAAGGCTGTGTCTCTCCTAGCATAATTTATACGGCGACGACTGTGTTTTTAAATGTGAGGTTCGTAATCACGATGACACAATAATTATTGAGACACATATGGGCAATGCACGTCATTCATGTATGATAGCTGTAGAACTAAAGATTAACAAACAGAAAATAATGCTTGTCCCAACCAGGCGCTAGATGACACCCCAATTTAGCCTGTGGCCTCATACAGATTACATTCCCGTAAACATTTCTTCGGCATTCAGTCGCAAAGCTTCGTAAAAATTCATTTGCAAATTATGACGTGCTGTTAAAATGGCCCAAAATATCTCTATTTGATTCATACCTTCTAAATATAACAGTACGGCCAGAAAAAGGTTAGTAAGGCCTACTGTAGAATTACTGGGTCTGGCATTGTGTCGCTAAATGTTTTTCATTCAATTCCTCTTTTATAAAAACTACTACCATAAATTCACTCATAGTTTTTTTTTCTGGGAAAAACATTCAGGATCTAATAGTGTCTTGCAATACAACAATGGTCACGCTGGAAAAATGGTCGAAATTCAATGATATGCGCGTGAATGAAAAGAATAAAAAAGCCGTAATATTTCGCCCGAAAAACAAGTCGTTTTCTACTCACAGTTATATTCTATATAATTCTCGACCTATAGAAGTAGTTAATCACTTTAAATGCCTTGGAGTTATATTTTCTTCAACCATGTCATGGGAACATCATGTAAATCCCGTTGTCAAACAACTGGCTAGAGTAGTGGGCATGATTGGTTGCAGACGGCACATTCTTCCGACGTCACTCAAACTAACTCTTTATAACGCAATTTTTATTCTCACGTAAATTATTGTCATTTTGTATGGGGAACTGCAACACATTCTTGTCTTCACAAAATACACATGTTGCAGAAAAGGGTCCTTCGCTACGCCTTCAATGTTAGCTAAGGGTCACCCAGCAAAGGGCTCTTTCTTACAGCCGGTGTAGTCCAAATCTATGAATTATATGGATACCGGTTGAGCATTTCTTACAAAACAGAAATAAAAAATTGTACAAACCCTATTCTTCTATTGGCAAACTTGCAAGAGAAAACCATAAATTACCCTTTCAGACAACCCGAACAATGAATGGTGCCAACAGCACGCCTAAGCTCCGGGCAAGAACGTTTGCAATTCACACTCCCTTCCCTTCTGAACGCTTATACATCTGCACATTTTGACTTATTCACTTGTACTCATAAGGTATTGCGTAGGATGTATATAGAAGTTAGCTCCGTACAATTTTCATCCTCAGTTGTGCCAAAATAAGTCTTTGCTTCTGTATCTTATATTTTATGTATGAGAGTGTGATATGTAATAACAATCTTTTTATCCCTGTGTTTACTCAGTACGCTTGAAGTGCTCTTGCGATGCATAGAATTACATTTTTGTTCTTTTGTTTCGTTTATACGACACCAGAAGCTGAGTCGTTGTTTGTCTTCTGCTGTTGCCTGTAAAATGGGGGCTGCGGCTTTGTCAAGCTGTATTTTTACAGCTTTTTCTGCAGCTCCTCTGTCCATATATCTTTGAGGCAGAAATAAAATTAATTTATTTATTTATTTATTTATTTATTTATTTATTTATTTATTTATTTATTTATTTATTTATTTATTTATTTATTTATTTATTTATTTATTTATTTATTTATTTATTTATTTATTTATTTATTTATTTATTTATTTATTTATTTATTTATCAATCTGTCCAGCTATCGCCTTTCACCTGTCGATCATCGGTGCAAAGTTCGTCTTGCTCACTCGTGTACTAACACTGCTTTTATTCATTCTTTGCAAAACCATTCGAAGACTGAAACAAACTTCCTGCAGATATCATGCCCGCATCACAATGCACGCTTGTACATAACTGGTTAAGCGCGGAGTAAAAATAATTGCGCACTCTTTTTTGCGAATTATGCTTAGTGTAGTATTTTTTTTCATCGCCTTCATTGTATCAGTGTGTTTCATGCTTGCACTCCTCATTGCGATGTTATTTTTATTATTATATTCTTATCTTACACATTCACTTGACCAACAATAATTTTCCCTTGTTCTTTTGTACTCTATGTTTTAAACCCATTGCCCTCTACAATTTTGTGGCGATTGAGGGTATACGAAACAAATAAATATGTAACTAAATAAATGAATAAGCAAACCTGGTCCGGCGATAGCAGCACCCTTTCGATTCCCGTAAACTCTCTAATCTCATCCGAGCACCCAATTATCTGCTATTTCCTCTTATACTTGCCTCATATTTGGAAGCAATATGTTTAAATGATTGCTTCTGTTTTGAGCATATTTTTCTTTTTCTTGCGCAGTTCATCATTCATGCCTATATCAAAATACACCAAGCCACCTGGTTCCACAACAAATATTACGAACAACATTGGGAACATGAGAAGATAGATACGTGGCTATATGTATCAATGGTGCCAACTATGGCACCTCTGTGCTGACATATTTTTCAATGCGTGTCTGTGGTTCCATATCGAAAGTTCGGTCACACATGGGTACAGAATTCCCACCCACAAAGGTAGTGCGTGATACGGGAAGAGAGGCAAGGCTTTCAAACGTTGAAAGTCAAAATGTATCGAATATATATGGAGACTGTGTGGACCTCAGCCTTTTATATATCCATTAAAAATTCTATTACAGAATTTACGGACGACGTGCATAAAAAGCTTCGCAAAGCTGCGGCCTATAATATTTGCTTGAGAATGCGTACAAACTATATGAGCAGAACTTTTACAGGCCGTAATTGCCTGCGCCATAATTTATATACTTAAAGGAACGGGAAATTTCTTCTTTTTGATAGAGTGAACTCAACATCATGCACGCTGTTCCAGACGTAAATTTAAGGTTCTTGTTTAACCCTCGCACGATCTATGAAAGATAATTTTCTCGTGCATGGGCTTAATCGGTGCTGGCATAATGCCAATGGACATTACCGGCTCATATCCGCAATGCATGTCAGACCTCAAATGTTGTCTTTAGTACTAGCCAAACAGGACAAGTACATAGAAAGAAAATATTTGCTATATAAATATAAGAAATATTGGGCTTCATATACACCACGCTCGCTTATTGTTTCAATCTGAGGCTTATAATTCAAGCCTGCGTTTTCCAGAGAAAATGTAAAATACTTTCCATACCGTATAGCCCACTGCTGAACAACAAATATTTACCTCTGACGCGGCGCAAATATTATAGCTTCGCACATTTTAGCACTTATGCGAACACGCAATGCGCTCATGAAATGTGTCTTTTCTTGTAAGTAGTTATAGGCGCACCAGTTTTCTGGTGGACTGGAACGACGCTCTTCCGTAGGACGGTAAATTTTCTTCATAATCCTTTTCTGGTCTCAAGTTAGAATACGAATAAGCCACGTACGGTAAGCATTTATTAATTGATGAGAAAATATGAAAGAAAGTGTGCTTGCTTTCTTTGGAAAGATGCTTGTAAGCAATGCTTGATCCTAAAGGAGTAATTACTGCTTATTATTTTAAGGTTGCATGGAACTCTAGCATTTTGCATCTGAAAGTTCGGTGATGCCTGATGCCCTAGCATTCCGCTCAACAACGCCCTGTCCCAATTTCATTCACTTATTATTTTCCATCCTCTGTTAATTAGTCATAGTCTATCGCTGACTCTTCTGTGTTGATAATATTTGTAAACCTTGAAGAGCAACATGAAACCATGGTCAGAAATTAGCACTAAACTGGAAACACAAAGTGCACACTCACGCGGAGGCAGGTGCTGATCAAAACCTCATGCACAACGATTATTGCAGGCTTGCCATAATTATTTCATTAAAAATTCTATAAAAATCTATTCCACGGTTCTGTCTTCGTCGCCATTACGCAATATCCCACACATTTCATGGCAGTAGTTGAGATTTTATCCAACTTCCATATTTCAGAAGCTGAAAAAAGTGGCCAAGCACAAAAGATCATCATGCGTGTATAGATCCTAAGGTATTATATTTAAAAAAATACTGGGCAGAAGTGCATTTTGTAGGTTTAGCAACAACAGCATATTACACTCGGCAAAACCACCATTACGGAAACGGAGCTGTACTCCGCCCTTTTGGGTTTCTGTCGGAGCACATTCAAACCTATAATATAACAAATAACCATAATTATAATTTTGTAAGGCATTCATTGGTGCTAATAAATGTTAGAAAAAGCGATTCTGGTAGAACGCAAAACGTTGTATTGCCTAGAAAGCGTGTTTCCACATAGACTCACTGCCTTGCGGTTTCGCATTTAATTCACTGCATTTCGGCTAAAATAACCATAGACGCCTCAGTTGTGGATTGGGACAACCACGTTTGCCTTATTTCTCTCTTATCGACGTCCACATCGCTGCGTTAGCGACACGTCTGTTGAAGACACCTCGACATATTGAAAAGGAAGGCCTATAATCTGACTTTTAGAGGTACTTCCTTTTGAAAGCATCAGCCTAAAGCATTATAGCGTCCCACAAAGCGCATTTCCAGTAAAAGAAGAGACGCAAAAACACAACACCTACTGCTTTTCCGTCGTCACGCTTACTGAGAAGAGGAAGAGAAACTACACGTCTCTGCCGTTGACATGTAGAAAAGATAGCCACAGATAGCTGCCTCCGCGGAAGTTATACTCTTTAGTTGAAGACCAATATCTTCCGGCTCTTCAAAGTGCAATACTTTTTTTTTTGGCAATAACGTCGCACAGTTCCGGTAAAAAGTTTGAAGCGAAGTACAAAAGGTACCCATAAAAACTGACACGAATAACCATAGAAAAAAATACTTAGGTTTCTTTATATGGACATTAAATTCTCATCCCTTTCTTAGTGTCAAGTTAACTGAAGAGGAGGCCTTCTACCGGAAACACATTTCGGAAGACCAGTTCGCGTCCAAACGCTCGACAGTTTTAAGAGCCGCAGTTGTGCCGACACAACTTCATGCCAGCTACCGCTGTCCTCTTCGAATTCTACAACGAATCTTTGCCGCGGAATGGGCCAACGCGCGCGTCTCAAGAAAGGCGTAAAGAAACACAGAGCCTGAGCCTTTCCTTTATGTATTTTATATAGCAGCCGGATGCAAATCGATTATATCTCTGAAGGATAACGCGGGTGTTGAACGCAGTGAAGGCTCATGTGCAAGCATAGCTCGCAGCCGTGTAGGTACAAATGAGGGGAAAAATGCAACTCTCCGCATTAAATCAAGAAATATCTTAATGCATTAAAAGTGAGGCCAATGTGGCTAATTTTGACGACCCTGATATAATACAAAAATCTGCACCTTCCAAGTCTGCAGCTCCAGCGACTGTTTAAGGAAAAGTAGAAAACTTACAACAAATGTCTTAGAAATCTACACTTTAAGGATATCCTGCAAGAAATGACACTCGCCTCGCACGCTTGCTTTTAGGCTTTGCATGACAGTCTGCAATGATTTTTTTATATTTGCATTTTGTAGTTTATCGAATATGGCTGCATTTGGGCACAGTCCCAAATTCAATAGATCATCCAATACATTGTATTCTTCACCACAAAAACAAAATGCATGGCGTAAACAGGAAGGAAGGGGGTGAAGTGAAGAAAGAGAACTCTTTCCCTGAGCAGCTCGTGGCAAAAGGTGGACCGTCATCTCCTCCGACAGTGTTATTTTTATCCTTTCTCTTATACCATGTGTGCCAATGTTCACAGTTATGCGCTCATTAACTCACTACTTGATCCCACGGTGAAAGGTTGATAACTGCAACGCCTTTGAGAGCGGATGCGGTCGTAAGAAAGCCAGGCTGCTCTGCGGTAAGTGATATGTTTTCTAATTTGTCTACTAAAATATTTGGATGCTCATAGTGACGAAAGCGAAGGAATATGCAAAGGAATAAATATTCTAACTATAACTCTGTGTCCAGTCCCGCATTCAAATATTCCGTCACCAATACCTGTATGCCTAATGCCGTTTTATTGCAAAAGCAATACTACTTTCGCTTTCAAGCCTTTGCGGTGCGACGGCGGTACACATGAAATGACCTTTCGCATGACCTCTGTGTGACGTCACGCCTCAAAGCTGGGCAATCAACTCACGCCGTCCGTGAGAGACGGCGGTGCGCATAAACGGCGGCCTACCTCCCGCTCTCTCCGCCAGGAGCGCCACAGGTGTTGTAACGTTATACAGCTGTATGACAGTAGCATTGATAATGGCGGTGCATTTAGTTGATAATAATGATGAGAGCAAACGTAATGCACCGTATGCAGCACCAAAACTCCAGCTTTCGCATTTCTGCAGTGCATATTCCACGGTGCTCTCAATTGCTGCTCCTGACTGCCATACTGCAGAACACGGCATATAGGAGTAAGTTGCACTTATCTTCTAGGTCATCCGGAGTAGGTGCGTACATGCAGTAGCAACACGAGGTATTGCACCACCGAACGAATGCCTTCATGCGAGTGCAGCATGCGCTAGAGGAGATTAAATGTCCCCGCGTTATCGGTGGCTGCGTCGTCCATGACCGGGTGACACTCTTGGAGACATTTTCTACGCTCTAGAACACAGGCGCATCTTCGGAAGCACAGGGGCTGGGTTCAAAGCCGCTGGCGGAAAGAAACGTCGCAATGTAGCCATCTCATTGTTGTAGATTCAAATTTCACTGTAGAGTTCCTACGCTCCCGGAAAAGCTAGGACCAATCTCTTCGAATCATCGAATTTTCTCACATTATCTATTATTGCCGCCATTAATTTGCAGTTGATAAGGCCTACACATTGGTTTAAATTGAACACAATGCATGAATCTGCACCCACAGAGCTATATGCTTATGCCTAATGTAGAACCCATCAAAAATCGTTCAACACGGGTTTGGTTAGTAAAAGTGTAATATCATTGAGCCTCTATGAGGATATCTCAGTTGAGCATTCGTGTTGTTTCTCCCGAGCAAGAAATATCACACCAGGCCTTAATCCATGGCCCGCCTTGCTTAATTTGAACTCTTGGCGCCTGCTTGTACCAGCCATAATCATGTTTCAATTTCCATTCTGAAACTCTCTCAGTCACGATAATAAAAAGAACAGTCGAACCTTTATATCAAAATCTTATTTAGGGTGGAATCACCAGCCATTACTGTCTTCGAAAGAACGTTTTCTGTTTGCGTGACTTCGAACCACTAATTAAGTGACGATAAGAATTAAGGGATTGCGAAGAGAGACGACTACGTTGAAGTGTATGTGAGGTTAACAGGGCGGTACGGGGCTAACTGTTATAGTACTGCCATAGCAAGGGGACCGTAACAATATCCACGCCTAGCCCTTCTGCATACAAACAACTAGCCTACTCTTTTAGCAGTCTGCAGTGAACACCGTGCAGTGTCAGGAGAACGTTTTCATTTGTAATTTCATAAAAGCAAAGTGCTGAACGATGCTTCTGCATGGGTCAAATCTAGCGGCTTGCTCATATTATGCGCTCCAAAAGTAAGCCAGAAAAGATTTCTTGGACTGCGCTACCTAGGTATTATTAATTTAAATATAGTGCTCTTCAAAAATTAACCCTCCGCGCGGAAGTTTCTGTTTAACGTGCTGCATTTTTCCTGTCTAGTACTAAAAAAAAAAACACGATTTCATGGACAACTAAAGCGCATTTCATCTCTGGTACCACTTTTCTGACGTTTATTCTTATCCTAGTCTTCTCAGTAATTCCTCTAACTCGTGTTTGAGTATAATAAAATCAGGTCCGCTGTTCGCTCACATAATAATGAGGCTTAACTGAAGCCTACGCTATTGCCTTCGTTGTTCATTTTATGTTGGAACCTTTTGATCATTAAAAAGCAAAATAAAAGTCAACATTTTATTCTACTGTCATGCAGTATATATAGAAAGTTATTACTGTGAAATAAGACATCGAGACAGGCTGACTGCTTGAGTCAAAACTCAACTACGGTCATCTCTCTAGACGACGGAACAAAACTCGAAACGCTTGTCTAACATTTGCCAGCCTCATATGTCTTGCAAGACGTCTACTAATGCTTGCAGCTGCTTACTTTCGTCTACCATCGGAAGGGGAATTCAGGACATTTTACGCGACTCCGCACTCAATCTCCATTTATACGAAGCCCATTTACACTAGTACCAAGTCCTTGGGATAGTTTTTTTCTCCACCAAGTCGCGCAAAAATAAGCACTACTAGCTACGAGATGAGAGTCTTTTGTCCTCTTCAACCCTTTGTAAAATCAAGAGAGACGCCAGACCATCAATCTCCAGCACACGAGAGGCAGAGTTGGAGAGGCGCGGTAACAAATGCTTTATGTAATGTGTTTTAAAGTGCCCAATAGGTTTTTCGAAAGGCCGTAATGTTTGCTCGTCCGCCTTCAGAAAAAATGTGCACTCTCGTCGCAATAAAAATACGTCGCTGCAGTTGAGACGAGCTCTTTTCGTATGACGCGGGCTATGCGGGAATTCAGAGTAACCGGCTTCCGAATGACGTCAGCAAATAACCGCAACGAAGAACTAACCGCGATGTTGATGGAACTAGATGCTTAACATACTCCGAAAAAATTAAATTTACCCTCGATTTACAGGGGTAGTTAGGTTGCATTGCACCAAATTTTATATTTGTAAATTGTACACGTCGAAAAAAGAACATCTTCTGACTAAGTGCCGGAAAGCATTTTTATAAACTGCCGTCCGAAGTGCGATGTGGACGGCGTGCAGCCTGTGACGACAAAGGTTTCTAATATTCCTTTTCAATCTTCTGAATCTTTACCTTTCTTTTGGAAAAGGAGATTCGGGCTTGTTTCATCGCCTGCTCGTCTCCTGGGCGAAAAATATAAAACACTCCAATATTAACCGAGATAACCTATTATAGCGGCGAGGCTCCCACTCACTTAAAAATTAAATTTCATTTCTCATCTACAGAATAATCAATCTCAACAGAATAAATGAGCGTTTTTCTGCTCCAAGACAAGCAAAAATGCTCTCGATGGTTTTGCTGGGCTCTAAACACGCACATAAACATAAAGCTTACCATATAACTTGAGAAAGTCTAAATGTGTGGCTACACATTATTTTTGCACCATCGTAAGGAGTGCACTTGAAAGAAACGTTGAATAATGTCAAAACTGTGGGGATCTGTACAGCCTAGCGCCTTGCAAAATTGTAAAAAAAAACAAAAAGGAAGTGTGGGGAAGAGCAAAAAATTGCCTTGTGTCAGAGAGACCAAACATGAAATTGTGATAATGGTTGGATGGACTTAATATAGGAGCGTCCCTTTCAAACCGGGGTGGTAGCTGTTGCTATCATGCTTGTTTTTTTTTTTTCCTATATATTGATTTAGATCGCTTTACTACAAAATTATTCTACTTATTGAATTTTTGTTCCTACATTACTAACACTTTTTTGCCTTCAAGCCATAAATCTGGCAATCGTTTTTTCCTAGCCGCCACAGCAGGTTCATTGGCCAAGCCACTAGTATCTCTAAACCCCTGGGCCTCAGAAAGAGTGACTACGCCTGCATCGATTTCAGCTGAGCAAAATGACGACGACGTCTCCTGATGAGCTTCCATTGCTGGTTAAGAGTGGAAGTGCATTTGTATTTACTGACTGAAAAAGCTATTGCAATGATGATATCCACGCTGCCCTTGATTTCTTGTTGAGAGTTTAAAGAAAAATAGTTTGCACGTGCACCACCATCTTTTTTAATTTTCTATTTCCTTTACTCCTTCTAATTAAACTTGTTTTTTTTTTAGAACGCGAGAAATTTTTCCTCTTTAGAACCAAGTAACCTGAAGACACTGGAGTGAGTGAAAGTAGGATCTCTGCAATCGAATTTCTAACAATGTTGTATTGCATTTTGATGTGGTGCTTCCATAAAGGCATCCACGTTTCAGCTTGCATCAGAGGCTATCGTCTACCTTTGTTCATGATTGCACAGAAATTCACGTTTGGAATTTCGGCTTCAAATGCGCAATAATGTTTTTTTTTTGTCTTAAAGCTAAAATACAATATCTTCAATAAATTGGCTGCCTTGCTAGCACACATAAGGACGAAAATACTACAGGGTACCGGAAATGTTGCGAAGCGTTTGAGTGCTTTACCCAATCACACGAAATAGGCAGGCTATTGTGTACTCCATTACCAGGCAAAACAAATGCATTACAAAAGCTTTAAACATTGCACGAGATAAAATGGAACTAGGTTCGTTATGTACAAAATTTAATTTCTCAAGCATTTACCTGAACAGCGGCGGCCCAAAGCCATTCTAAAACACAAAACCATGAACTTGTTCTT
Source organism: Amblyomma maculatum (assembly GCA_023969395.1). NCBI lineage: Eukaryota > Metazoa > Arthropoda > Arachnida > Ixodida > Ixodidae > Amblyomma > Amblyomma maculatum. The sequence continues at coordinate 263,154 of JAJIZL010000278.1, read as the reverse complement.
GTATATATTTTGTAGTATTAAAGAATGTATTACACCACTTTTAGCATGCCTTTTATTTGCGAAGTACTGACGCATGCTCACGAAAATTTTAGAAATAAGGTATGCAGGCCGTTTATAAAACTTTTTATGAAGGCAAAGTTATTTATTCTTGATGTTCTTGAATTTTGAAAGATTTCAAAGCCCACTAGAGATTGACTTCTTATATTTAGAATTACTTATTTATGCCTCTTTAAAAAGCAAATGAAGGACAATATACATTGTAAAAAATTAGGATGCAAGACCTCAATGCATCTTATGAAAAGGTACAGTTGAAAATTAAATTTTTGCTACGTATGCCCTGGAGCACAAGGTTGCCCTTTCCCCGAAGAGCCATAAAAACATAGCAAATGTTCTCTTGCGTTTCAGTAGCTTTCTGGAGAAAGATAAAAGCGTGGGCTTCCCTAGGCGCTCGAGAGAAAATACATTCTGTTTAGGCGTAGAAAAAGGCGATTTCATATTAACGATAAATAAATTTTCAAGCTCCTCAATGAAGAAACATATTTTAATGTTGGCAATTTTTGCATACAACAGTTGACCTGGAAAGTTGCAATGCACCCTCACTTCCACCTCTGATGCCTCGGCTCTTTTTAGTTGCTCTTGGAGTAAAGGTTGTATTTCTGTTCTCCTTACCTTCGCACAGGCAGAGAAGAGAACCTAAAGTTACCTGCCAACACTTAAGAGCCACCATTCCACTTAAAACGAAATGCCTTGAGGCTTGATTTAACATGCTAGTGTAGATGCGTTTTGTGTACAGTGTTTCTCAATGACGTTGCTACGCAATACGCCGTAATGAAGGGCTTTGGATAAATTTCGACCAGCTGGCTTTCTAAACTATATATAAAGCCCACTGAATTCAGAAAGTACATTGCTGGTTTTACATTTCGCCAAAACCAAAACTCGACCGCCGCCACCTGGATGGAATCATCGTGTTCCGGCTTACATGCTCAATCGTCTTATCGCTCAGCCCAAGAAGCAAGAACCGTATCTAAGGTGATCGCGGAATCTAGATTCGCCGCTTTAATATATATAGTGCACAAAAGTAAGAGCACTGTATTCCGAAGACGGCAACCCCCAGAATCGCTCTAGAATGTATGAAGGTAGATGCAGTCATTTGGCCACAAAAGGGAAGCGTTAAGTCTACAGTGATTTCTTCCTGGCTTCATATTAGCCTAATTATTTTCTTCCCTTCATTTTACAGACTCCTATTTATTCTCCCTGTTCAGGTACAAAGCGGTTTCCTGCCCCCGTTAACCATTCATCCGGTTCTTAATTTCCTCTTTCTTCTATGGCCGGAGAGAAAAGTGCAAGACATGTACTCCCCGCACCCGTACTACCATCATTTCACCTTGCCGTCAGTTTTACTTTATCATTCGCTGGCTGCTGTCGCTGATTCAAGGTTGTCCGTCACGTATTGAGCGACATTCCCTTTATTTTTGTTCAGGTAACGTAATTTGCACCGCAACGGGCTTCTTTTAGGCCGTTTCTCCTTTTACGAGAAATTCGTTCTAAGTATGTCGATGCACACGCCATTAAAGATGGGAGGCCGTCGAGTGAAACACGGGCAGAACGGCGCGTGGCGTAGTGTGAATAATAGATACCGTGCGAAAATTGCTATCACTTTGTTTCCTTTAACTGATTTGCTCTCTCTGCCGATGTCGGCTCGTTCCAAAATTTTAAACATTATCGAAAAAAAAAAAAACGGTTACGCTCTCTCTGCTGCTGTGAATTTATGACCTTCCTTCAAAGCTCATTAGAGGCTTCTACTATAATTCATTTTAGCAGAGCGCACTTGTGTTTTTGAGGAAATATTTTGATTGTATTACTGTATTATTTGCCTGCATTTTCAATCAGAGGCGGTCCTTCAATATGCAGCAAGAAATATCCGACGTTGCACGTCGGTTCCCTGAAGCGCAGTAAAAGCCAGCAGCATGTGAGACCATGTGTAAGGGCGCGCTGGTCTACTTTCAAATGTTTCAGCGCGCACGCCGCAAAAAGCAGCTAAGATAGCCATGCCCAGAAGTATTCAGAAGCAAGCGCAGCAAACTGCACAATCCCAGCTGCCGCGTATTTCCTCTTCGCATTGCGCAACACGATAAAATCTTTGATCCAAAAAAGAGGGTCTTCGGTTGATTTCTGCTATACCCATACTGCTTGTAGGTAATTGCTTTGACAGTGGGGTGAAAATAACCTGCTCAGTTACCATAGGAGATAAGAAGGAGAAGCGCAATTGGGCTGTAAGTATTGAAATCTATTGTTGGTTCACTTTTATGAAGTACAATGTCTCGTGCTTTTTCGTGTTTTCTAAAAGACGATCGGTTACTAGCATGTAGTTGCCGATATGTGTATATGTGCTAATGGGCTATGTGCTAATACGCTCTGTTCGGTATGCATCTGTTGGTTTAAAGCGTCTGCGAAGATCAAATTAGCGTTACCAATACAATCTTACCTTCCGGAAAACACTAGTACGTGGAGTGCAGATGACCAGATTCTCCACAAAGCGCCTAACGTCAGCGTATGCATGGGACCCAATGCAGTATGCAAGGAGATGAAAAGCAACACGGCACCCTTGAGCTAAATATGAAAAATGCTCCTATTGTGATAGGCATTGTTCTTGACCTGCCCCCTAATGAGCGAAGGCGCCTTCTTTGCCCTGCAGTAACAGTAAAAGAGCAAATATATCTTCCAAAAAGCTTTTTGGAACTCCTATATATCTCACTGAGTACAGATGAAATATTGTTGACCGGAAAACGTATCTAGTCCTATTATTGAGGTCACCCTTTGAAAAAGTGCGTGCCCTTAGTATCTTCGAAGAAACGCACGCAATCATCTTGAATGAATGTTGTAAATGCAAATACCTTCAATTTCATATATTCTCACCTTCCTTTATTCGTGGTTGTTCGGGCGCCGCGGAGATGTTAGGTCGCCGCTGCAGTTAAAATACTCTCTTAGTTTGCAAAGGCATTAGTGGCGCGTACTGTATTCATCGATCGTCAGCTAGACTCCGATTTTTCATAACATAAGATGCTATACGTGAAAGACTGTACACTCATCGCTTTAATGGAACAACTTCAATGGAACAAACTTCAATAAAAAGATGAGATTTAAGAGAAAAGACTCCGATTTTTCATAACATAAGATGCAGTACGTGAAAGACAGTACACTCATCGCTTTAATGGAACAACTTCAATGGAACAAACTTCAATAAAAAGATGAGATTTAAGAGAAAAAAATATCTTTACCTTGCGACACATACCACTTGCTCTGCTTACCCTTCCCGAATAGTGTGCACTTTGCTTGATTGATACATTTTGACGGCGCTGTCTCTGGTGATTTCACACATGGTGGAAGGGCAGAAAAGTCGTCACAAGAAGCAACAGTCTTCCGGGAACTGGCCTGGCCTGTTTACCGCTTGCTCATTCGACCCAAGAGCTGCTTTTCAATTTCATTTCCATTCTCTCAAGAAATGTTACCGGGTGGAAATTGTCAGGCTAAATTTTCCTCACCTTTCCTTTTTCGCTCAAGATTTGTTAGATAATTATGTGGCATCAGCTGAAAACCAGAGATAATCATCCTACGTGGGTGTCCGGTATGTGAACGAGCTTTGTTCCAACTAACTTTGAAACTATTGTTGCTGTTGAAGGGCGTCCATCGTGAGTGAAAGTTAACATTTGAAAAAGCTTCAACAAAAAGGCGGTAATATTCACTCGCAAATAATACTGATTTCAGGAATTCATTATAACTTCATTGTTCCGTGTGCATTATGAGCCACATGATAGGAACACTGGCTGCAGTCTTAGTTTTCGCAGCTGCTCTAGGCCAGTATAGCCCCTCCTCTGCAGAAATCCTATCGGAACTTATAAGTAATGTTGCGAACAGATCGTGCGCGCCGTCTACACTTGTCCTTTTGCGGTTGTCGAAACATGCACTGAGCCGGTCACCATTCTGGCTGAAAAATTTTACGTTCCCTGTGAAACAGTGGACAATGGTTGGGAAAAAAGAACTGAATGAACTGAAGACGCATACACAAGACAACAAAAAAATATGGGTTTTCTGTCTGGAACCAAGAAACAAGCAGAAATCATTGCTGTTTGAAAAATTAAGCCTGATAAGGTCTGACCTGGCAATGGTGCGACTTGTTTTCATACATGAACGGAGCGGGCAGGTATTCTACGAAGAATACACGAACATATCCTGCATCTTGGCCGTGAACGATAACACAAAAGGCGCCGCTGCAGGTGGTTACCACCGGTGTATTATAAGAGTTTTAACGTCAGTGCACAACTTGTGCTTCGATCACGCTAACAGCTCCTATCAGATCTTCAGCGGGAGAAAATTGGTCGTGGTGACGGATCTCACAATGACAGCGGTTAACATCACTCACAGGTATACCCGTGCTCACGAAGCAACAGCGCTGATGGGCGCGCTACAGCATTTCAACGCCTCGATCATTCCATTCCATTTCGTGGGAACAGGCATAGGACGTGGCCGCTTGATTTTTGCAGTGTACAACAGAGTAGTTGACATATCCCTTTTTCCGACCGCGATTTCAGAAGATGCAGGCGCCTTGGTCGATGTTCGAGCAGTTAACGGCTTTAGATCTGTGGTATTCTTTTCTCGCAAGGCGGAACGAGCTACTCCCCGCATCACTGACATATTAAGGTCTTCATGCACCGCGCTATGGATGCTCGCAGGCTGCGGTATTGTGGTAGTAGGTGTCTACTCCACTCAAAGCTTGTTCGGTTGGCACACAAATAGGGCTGGTTGCGTGCTCTTCCTCTTTTCAAACCTGGCCGGCCGCGGATACCCGTATCCTGCGCCTTCTCACAGGCACGTCACCCGCATTCTAGTATTATTTTGGGCCCTTGGGACACTGTGTTTTAGCGCGTACGTGCAGTCTGCTGTCACCTCAGAAGTAAACAGCCCCTCAATGGAGAGGAAGATAAAAAACACCGGGGACCTGCTGAAATACGCAAGACGGGGAGAGGTGCTACCGTGTCTGGAACTAAGCTCCATCTCGCATAGGTTCCTCATAACTTCGAACACGGAGATTGCCAATATTCTACTCCAGCTACTGAGGACCTGCGGCAACTCTTGCATCAATGGACGCAGTGACGCGAGCCGATGCCTGGCGCTTGCCCACAATGAAACACACGTGTACGTGCGGCTTTACGATCCTCTCATCGATATCTCATTCAGAGGAAGCGGTTACAACAGTCTTGCGGCAAGCGAGGACAGTCTGCTGTTCATGCCTACATCCCCTATGTTGCCCAAGGGTTCTCCGTACGCCCCAGCTCTAAAGAGACTCGTCGCACAGCTCATGGAGCACGGCCACATTCAAGGGGTACATTCAAAATGCGAGAGAATTCTAGCAAATACTATGTCTGCAATCTCAACTCATAGCCAAGAACTTAACCTCCTTTTGTTGGATTACTTCCTGCTGTATGCGTGTGGAATATTCTTGGCCTGCGTCGCCGAAGTATTAGAGATTCTTGTCCCGTTTTCACGAGGTAAAGGTATATTTGCCCACTAAGGCGGTGGCAAACAACCCAGACAGTGACGAAAAGAACTGGTATGCTGAAGCTGGTATAATATTACAAGCGATCAGTATGAACATTTGCAAAGTTTGTACCTTGCAAATAATTAGGGCACTGCTGTCTACTTCTTTCTTCGTGTGCAAGTTATACCCCGTTACCTAAGCGTAACTGCACAGTGTATTTGGATCGAACATAGGCTTTGTTCACATGGCTTATAAGAAGACGCGTGTCAGGACATATGACCCTGCGCTCTGAAATGTCTAGTCATGCTTAAGAACTCCTAGTGATCAAAATAAGTCTGCAAACCTTTAATATATTGCCTTGCTCCGCTCCTCTGCATGGCATTGGGGCCCTATATCCTGTCTAAAAGCCCTCTCTTCCCAGTACAACGGCACAAGCACAAACAAGCTCGAGAGAGAGAGACGAAAGCGCAGTTATTTCTTTTCCTGTATGACATGTTGACTTACACTCAACTGACAAATATTTTATCCTTGGCTAACCCAAGCGTCCGGTGCTCAACGAAGAAGATGATGGAAACTGACTTAACGCTATGAATCTTGTGCTTTCGCTTGAAAATGTAGTATGACCTCAGGACATTCTAATAAATGATCATGATTTAGCCCTCTCAACTAATGTTTCCTACTCACTGGTACTATCATTGCACTATATAAAGTGAAAATACCAATTTAATGGTATTATGTGCGTGTATTAAATGTTGTATCGTATAATTGGAAATGTGATGAATAGAAAGCAGTGCAAAAGAGTAGGAGACTTTTGAGTGACCCCAGCTTCCTCTCTAGGCAATGTTCGGTGAGAAGACAAACTTGAATACAAGATCTTCGTGTATTATTGCATTGTTATAGCAAGAGTAAAAAAAAAGTAGACACTCAAAAAGAAAGCGAACGTTTTGTACTAGTGCACGCACATCCCACGACCCTATTTACACGGTATGTTGAGCTAAAGTCGCAATTTTCACCCAAAAAATGTGTTATCAATATTTATTATTTTTAATTTTGTATTTATCAACACAACTTCTCAACAAGCTTAGTCGTCCTCTGCGTTGTAGAAAAAAATAAAATTCATGTTTTCGCGAGACCTTCGGGGGCACTCATCACCGAAAGCAAAGACGATCAGATAGATGGACGTGTTTATTAAATGACGGATGGAAAGACAGAGGCCGGCCGGAATTCGAGCATCTGGCCTGTTACTACGTACAGGGCAAGAGGAAAGGGAGAAGAAAGGGTTGCGTGAGGAGTGACGATGTGATGAAAAGAGATACGACATAAATATTCACGCACTGTAGTTTGTCTTAAAAACGCGAGTCCAGTCTCTCGTGGCGCAAGAAACTGTGAACAGCCCGTATTGCATCAAGAACTTTCCACTTGTTCGGCCTAGCGCCCAATAGGAAATCCTCCGACAGAGGACTGCTGTTCAAACGCTTTTAGAATGTAGCTGGCAGTTATACACTGGAAACACCATGTTATATGCTCCACAGTCTCCTTAACGCCATAGCTTTACTCTGCGAGGAGTCCGCCTGTTCATTTAGGCAGAAGTGTTTGCGCGTAACTCATTTTAAAACGCAGTATATGCATCAAGCATGTGGAATGGTGCATAAATCCACACGGAACAGAAAATAGTCTTCTGAGACTGATGTTTGGGGTGTCTGATTGGGCCCAGTAATGCGCCGTCGCACTCCTAGTACAGTTCGAAACAGGGATGGGGTACTCGCTTTTGAAAAAAAAAAAAAAACACACAACTGTTTGGAAGCCACTAAAGTGGAGTGCATTGCTTCAGCATTTTTTTGCTCATTTCCATATAACCATCAGTGTAGAGGGATCCATTGAAACATTACCTTGTAGCCTTGGGCATGGGCAGATGTATGAAGCTCCGTGATCTTTAGTGAAAGAGACTAATTGGAGGTGTTGCGTAGAAAATTCTCCATTATCTGTTATGACGGTTTTGAGTTTTCAAATATAAACCACTATTGAAGTGTTTTCCCACAAATGCAGCAAATTGATTCCCAAAGTGCTACAAGTTCAGCAGCTATTTATGCAGCGTTATGACATAAAGTAACCAGATAATCGTCGTCTAGCTCAGTATCATCATGGCTGCAGTCGATGCTCGTAGTGACACAGATGCGTCAGCATAGCCATGAGTATCGCTCTGATATTCGGATCATATGTGCGTCAGAGTAAGTTGCTTCAGCCCTCTAATTGGCACCATCGATTTCTTCAATTTCCCAAAAGTATGCAGGCGCACCGAAGGTTTATCCATGACCCATGGCGGTTGCGTGGGATGATACGAGGTAACATAACCTGACAGTTACGACTGATTACAGCGTAACTGCTTAGATTACAGCTAAAAACTTTTCTCTGCCCACTCATCCAAAATTATCTATCAGCGGATGGTACTGGTGTATTGCAAGCACGCCTAAATATACGACCTCGTTCGTGTGACAAATATATCGATATTGGGTGGGCATGTATCTCTTCATGTTTTTTGTTAAAAGTGCACCGTACCAATAAGAGGCATCTATAAAGCGCCTGCGATTGTACGCTCTTAAAGGGCGCAAGCAGAAAATAGCCAAAATCCGGTGGCTATACCAGATGTAACTTACGAACAGAATCTCATAACATCGTATTGGGATGTGATCAGTCTGACCCCGTTTGATTTTCCATATGAAACGAGGAACATCGCGATAATTGGTAAGATTTCTTTCAGCATATTCATAAGCTGCATTCATTAGAGACTACGGTGAATAATATTCGTGTAACAAGTGACACATTTGCTGTATATGCGATTACTGCACACCCTTCTGCTGCTAAGAGCGAACCTCAATGCCTTAGATACATCGATGTCCACGACGAGCTCGTTGCGATCTTACATGCCGTTGTGGACGCGTTAAACCGGACGTCAGTTGCAGACATCGTCAACGTATGCACTGATGTGGATATTATCTGGCAGTTTACTAATTAGAACGAATTATGCATCATTAAATAAAGTTCTACTGAGCATCACTTCCTGTTTGACCCCGCAGCAGACCCGATGAGGAGCTGTATCTCCAGCGCGCGCTGTAATGCCGCATGACTAGCCGCGAAGATCAATCACATATCCCAGGTACAGCTGGCCAAGAGCTCCCTTGTAGTCGAGTCCACCAAGAATGGTGGGAAATAAGCGAAATGGGAGTGAATTCCTACACCTTTTTTGCGCTTTCTAGTCATATAAGGCTTGTGATCGAGAGTAAAGTAGGCATCTAAGACAAAAAAAAAAAAAAGCTGATTTTGGGTCGTAGTAACCGTGTACTGACTGGTGAACCAAAGCAGATGCTTAGATCGACTCAAATACGGCACGTGACTTTCAAAAGTTGTTTTCATGTCCTTCAGTCCCTTCCAGTCCCTTCTTTAGAGCGGTGGGATGCTATACTGGCCAGCTCAAACCCGTCAACGCAAGTTCGGGCTGCTGAGTGGGCTCGTAAGGACGCCGAGAGCAACGGACTTGAGATCAACTAAGTGTAGCGCCTACAAATCGCTCATTGCTGACCATAAATGTTTTCAAATCCAAAATGATTTCGTGCCGCCATGAGCCTCGCTGGCCACGGTACTCGATACGCTGGAGATCGAAACTAGAGCCTGAGAGGAGGAATCATGTCGTGGCTGCAACCAAACAGAGAATTTCACGAGGCGGAGAAATGCGATGGCCAACTTTAAAGCTGAACATCAAGTCGACTAGGAGAGACTCGTGTTGAAATGGTCGGCCCAGCATATAAATGAAGGTACTTTGATTTATTATTTCAGGCCTTAAAATTAAATAACATGTTCTAAAATTTTTTACTCACTTTTTTTACCTTGGCGCTTTTTGCGAGAGCCCAACCGTTAGCGAAACTATCGTTTCCAAACTATTACGACAAAAGCTGCTTTCAAGGTGGTATCAAGACTTGACTGATTTCTGGAAAAGGATGAGGTACTTTTGTAATCTCATTGTTCTTTCAGATGAAAACAATCAGATATAAAATATATAATGGCAACAAAAAATAAAGTTTGGTTTTAAATGGGTCATACTACTTAAATGTCAAAATAAATATGCGATGCCCTTATCGGGCAAAATAAACTACCTAGAAAATATTTGAAGCAAAAGCAAATTGTTCACTTCCATCAGTTTTTGAAATTATAGTTTCCCTAAGCTGACACATTTTATTGCTCACTATTACAACTAAAACATCTTTTCTAAGGTGGTAAAATCCAGATTAAATCCATATAAGAGGAAGAGAAGCCAGCCCCAATAAATTTATGAAAATTGGCTCAACCATTCAAATGTTGCCTTTTAGCCTGTTCTCCCCTGTTGCAAAGAAGCTGAAACGTTTTTCGCAAAAAAATGAGTTCTCTGCAAACTTTCATAGTTTTCTGTCCGCTGAACACCACTATCATGCTGAAAATGGGAGACTTGAAATAAATGGGTGTTTAACAAGAAAACGAGCACCAGCGGTCCGCCTTCAAAGCAAACATCACTGTTGTCCATCTCTTGGAAGACGGCAACAGAGCAGGTAACAACAACACAAAGCGCAAGAGGCACACACACGCACCCAAGGGCAACCCTGCACTGACAACTATATGAACTGGAAACCGCACATGTTATTCCTTAACTTCACGTCTGCAGCCAACTTCTTTTCTTTTCGTTAACATCCTGTCGGTTTGTGCAAAAATCTGGCTGTGCACAGCAAAGACTGCGTTGATTGTAGACCAAAATGTCCGGCTGATCTTCACAATGTTAAGGTTATGAAAAGGAGTAAGAACAAGTTAGCCAAAAAGATTTCTGAAGCATATGCAATCTGTGACTTGGGAGACCAATGTGTCAGCATGTCATCGGTTGTTTTGTGGAAGAATGAATGTAGAATTTTTGCGCAAACCGGCAGGATGTTAACGACAAGAAAGAAGTTGGCTGCAGACGTGAAGTGAAGGAAGAACATGTGCGATTTCCAGTTAATATAGTTGTCAGTACAGCGTTGTCCTTGAGTGCGTGTGTGTGCCTCTTGCGCTTTGTGTTGTTGTTACCGGCTCTGCTGCCTTCTTCCAAGAGATATGCGACCAACTAGCTCATCGTTCGACTCTATTAATGCTGTTGTCCATATTTGTCCGGGACCATCATGACGTCATTCTCGGTATGCCAGGCTGGCGCCAGCGGTCTTGTTTCGTGCGCGTTGCTTCAGGTGACGGCATCTCGATTTAAAATGTTAAAACATCTTCGACCCTGCAGCGCACAACAGCTGCAGCCCGTTCCGCCTTTGCAGCTTGGGGCCTCATAAGGTTGTGTTTTGGCAACTGCGCACATCGCATGAAGGCGCATCCGCTAGGTCCTAATAATAGGGCGGACGGACGCATCCGCCGTCCACTCGGCTGGAGAAGAGAAATTGGTTAACATCAACTTTTGGGCGTTTCCATCGCATGCGTCCTTGGAGGCGCATTGCAAGCCCCTCCTACTTTTGCAAAGATGGTCGTTCGCGAAACGCTGACCGAGCGAAGTGCGAAACTCGGCCTAGGTGAATGATGCCTGTCGATGAAACAAATAATAGTGGCTTCATGTCTCTATTGCTCGTTTATTATGAATATTCAGTGACTTGGAAGCTTGCCTCGCCTTGTGCACAAGCGTCGAGTGACAGTTCCCCTAGCTGAGTTGGCAGGATTTTCACGGACAGCATCAAAAAGAAGCTCCACGCAGTTAATTCCCTGTGCGTGCAGTCAGTTTCATAGCAGCGACAATTAGTGAGAGTGTAGCGAATGTGATACGTTCGGAACGACTGCTGTTTTTTTTTTCAAGTTGGGAAAATTGCCTGCCCGTATATCTGTTACGGGTGAAAAGCTCATGCGCACGCATTGTTTTCCGAATGTTAAAATTATTTGAGCTGGGCTAGTCGCATTCATTCGTTTGCGTGCAGCGATCGCGAGCGTACAATGTTGTTCGTGATCAGTGATATCAATCGTGTTTCGTGTGTGTCCTGTGCTCCGTGGGCCATGATGTGACCTTTCTGAAAATTTTGTTTTGCGTGCGAGAAACAATATTGGCTGCAGGGAGAAGCATCGGGGCGTCAGTATTTATTAGCTGTTTTATGCTTGGTGAAGTATGTCGTGCGAGGGGGGGGGGGGGGGGGGTTGCTTCTTATAGTTGCTTCGTCTGATGCATTCAATGCGATTGATTGCCGTGCTATGAATGCTCTTATTACAACAGTGCGCCGACGGAATTGTCAGTGTTCTTGCCTACTTTATTAAAGCCATGAGTTGTGGGCATACATCCATGGCGGGCTCTTCAGGGAGTGTTAGTGCCGAGAAAAAACTAGCTCCACATTCTTGTTCGATAACTGGATCACTCCACTTAGAAATGGCTGAGAAGACTGGGAAGGTCCGTAATATTTTTAGGACAAATGAAACAGATTATATGGTGCAGAAAAAAAAGTGTAAATATTGACACCAGTCTGAAATGAATGCCATCTTATGCATTATTCACAAAGTTTCCCAATTGGAGCTGAAGCGGATAGAAGGATGGTAGTTCTCTACTCTTTGTGCCGGACAGTCCTCATGTTATTTTCAGTGAATGGGAGAGCAAAACCAAACCTCGTACAGGGAGCCATAATAATAGGGTAAGGAGTATCTGCAAACATGTTTTCTCAGTAGCAAACTACCTGCAAGAAAGGGTATATTGCTCTATGGATTTAGCTTTATCATGTGGCTCACAATTGATAGTATGAACCCTGAACAGGATAACCAAACATTGAGAGGGAACTGCATGGCACAAGACAAATGTTTACATCTGGCATGGCTTCAGCAGTATGGACTAGCACTTCATGAGTATTATGAATGCTGGTACTCTCAAGTATAATTCAAGGAGCAACGATGTTAGTGATACTCATAGCAGGAATTTGTGAACAGAAGGTTATTAAGCATGTAATACTTTTGTCACACGAACACTTGAAAATTTTCTATCCTAAATAAACTCAATCTTCATTGAACTCGTGCAATTGAGCCCGAGCCTGCTTCGATTGAAGCTGTTCCTAAAGTGGTCTCTAATTTTCAAGCACATTCGCGAGCGGGCATATCCACCCTCGATTTCCCCAAACACACACGAAGAAAACTTCTCAATGGTCATTCAAAATGGTCGTGCAGCACCAAATGCTTCAATCCTTGAAAACATGAATGCAGGTCGAGTTTATTGAGCAGCACAAGCGTTCGCGTTAAAGAGGTATAAGATGGAGCCGGTGACCTCGAACTCAGTTGCTAAGAAATGCGCTCCTGCATGCAACTCACTTCCACAATATCCTTGCACCTGGTTCCAACATAGTTCTTTCAAGTAAATTACTACGAACAACCAAAGGTATGTGCAAAAAATAGCAGTTCGCTAATGGTCGGACTCTCAAGACTGGCAGTTTGCGCATGCAAGAACTTCATATGTCACGTGAAATATCGTGAACAGCCGACCAGCGGCAATATAATTGGCTACATGTATTGTCGTGTAATATACCCTTTCCTCTTTGTCTTATGAAGAGCAAAAAAGAATGCATAACATAATGGCAATAACATGCACTTAACATTTACTGCAGATGTCATGCTCTCATTGATGCACTTTGCTTTTTTGGATTCTTACTCGATTGTTTTTATGGTTGAAAGTGCTACAAGTACTTGATTCATTTGAAAAGGCTCACTACGCATATCGTGCTTTCTGAATGCTAAAATTATGTTTGACCTGTGCAGGTAGTCGTGTCTGTTCCTCTTCCTGTAGTGACCATGAATGCATGGCCTTGTCCGTGCGACGTGTTCATCATCAATATTGATCCTGGCTCGTGTTTACAATGGTTCAAAACAGCCTTGCGTGCGATGGAATCTTTCTGGAAACTTTTTGCATTAATGAAATGATCTCTGCTGTCGCTTTATCACGTGACTACAAAATCATCGGCACCACTCAGTGGCTTGATTACTCATTAAGCATATTTTTTTCGATTATAGCTCGGTTAAAGCAGGCCTCTCATGTCTGTACTGTATGTCTCAGTCCGATCATTCGTTGTGCTACGGGTGCTGGCATCATGATGGTGCTCCGACAGCACTGTTAATTTTCTTCTGTCTATGGAATTAGCAGATGTCTACAACGGATATCAAGGGTTCAGTACTGATGCAAAAACAAGAGGTGAGACGCTTGTCCCAGTAGAGCACATATACTATGCAACCATTTTCTCTCTGACATTCTACCCTTGGCCCAGCAGAGAGAGATACCACCAAATGAATATCTTAGAAAGATGTTGAGGCGAATTATAATACTTAAATGAATTGTACAATTTTATGGTGGAGAATTTAAAAACTTCACAATATGTACGGAATTTTCAAATTGGCCAAACATTCTCCCAGTTGCGTGATACAACTGTACAGGTTCTTGCTCACTTTTATTATGACAGGGCTCTTGATCACACTGAGGGGACGACGAATTCAAGCAGTGAGTTCTAACTGATCAAGATGAATTTTAAACCCCTTTCTTTGAGACGAAACAGCAAAGGTTCGATAGTGCCAATCCTTTACAACATGATGATAATTCGCGTCAGATACTGTCACACAACCACATTCCCTTTCATTGCCTTGAGCTGCATGAACAGATGCTTCTTGAGAATGTTAAATGCTGCTGCTTAGTGTAGTGAGAAAGATAAATGACTTGGCAAGAACATAATGTTTGAGGATAACCAAAATGGAGAGGATAACCATTGGTTTTCTGGCTTGAAAGACCACTACACTAATAGCCCAGATGAAACATACTTAAATTGAGGACATGCATATAACAGCTTAAGCTAGCTGCTGAAGACGAACAACATTCATCTTTGTTCATGGTTTAGCATGCAGAGATGTGGATAAATATCATTTGCCTAGTTGAATTTCTCTGGCTTTAACCAGAGCAGTGCAGCATTACTATCAACAACACAAACAGCCTGAAAGCTCGGAAAATCCATGTTGCACACGCCTAAAATGCCTAGAGTGCCTCCAAGTACTTCACATCACACATATGGGTGTCAAGTGACAACTCCTGCAGTTGCGTCAGCATGTAACTAATTACAAATCTTGTACTGACTGAAAGCTTAGTGCGCTTCACGACTCCGAAACACAGCATCTTACCGCATGTTATGTTCCCTCTCACAGCAATGTACTTCTCTTTTCCTGTTGAGCTCACCAGCCTATTTTATAAGGTCCCTCTAAGTAAAGGGGTCACTGCACACACCTCTTGCAATGGCTCCTTTGTATTACAAATTCCACAGAGCTTGTCTGCGCATGCAATACTAGCTGCACAAGTGGGAAAAACTGAGACTACATTACAAGACTACATGCGTCGTGAAAAAACACAATTACAATGAAAAAGAGTAGCGCTTTCCTAACCTATCTATTTATCAATTTCTGATAGAAAACAACACCACAATTGTTTATAGAAAAGAACTCCACAATATGGTCATCCACAACACAGGTCCTGCCAAGTGTGAAACTACATGGACTAGTTTCTATCCAAGTGTTAAGGGGAACAAAGTGGAAACAAAAAGCACTAAAATAAGGCCCACGAGAATTACTGCTGTCCA
>JAJIZL010000278.1:206883-242992 GCA_023969395.1 Amblyomma maculatum | reverse complement strand
CCGTGTGCTCTACGATGTCAGTGGACGTTAAAGAGCCGCTGGTGCTCGAATTAACTGGAGCCCTCCACTACGGCGGCTGTCATAGTCGAGTTGATTTTGGACATTAAATCCCTTAACTAAACCAAACAAAACAAGCCATAGCGGGTTGTGCATAAGGCGATGTGACTGGCCAAAAGGGATGAGAGCGGTGCACAAGACTGCTTCCCGCGTGGCCTTACTCACGACCAAAAGAACAGCTCATAAGGCCCAGCTTCCTGATTACCGAAGGTAGGCCTCCATTCCACCATCCGTGTACTACACAAAGATATCTCGTGCCGCCCGACGACAACGTGACCGCGACCCAGCTGGGCTTCCGCCGGAAGTTTCTCCGTCTACTTCAACCATAATGTTGGAAGAGAACAACTCAAGACTTTTTCAGATAATGTTTCTGCTTCAGACCTGCTCCTCTTACTTGCTTGCTTGTTGCTTTTAGGCAACTTAACTAACACCTTTGTATCAATGACTGTTCAAAACAACTTTATAAATGGCACCAATCAACGCTAACCTGATGTTCTCACTCAGCCGCTGAAACATTTAGTGACAGGGATGCAAATCGGAGGAGTCATTCGTGCAAAACCGTGCGTCAGTGCATTAAATACGAGAGCAAGCAATGAGTGGTACCTTTTTTCTCCACAAAAAGGATTTGTTTTACTACCCTTGGGAAGGCTTTTTTTTTTTTAAGAGATGAGATTTGACTGGGAAAAGTATACTGGAAGAGCAGTTCTTTCTATTTTCGTACGCGGCATTGCAAGGCGGGAAATATTTTTGTGATGAATTTCAAGACATTCCAGAAGCAAGGAAACAAAGAAGAGGACATAGACATTCAAGATGCTATAGTGTAAATTGATATACTGGTTGTACACGTGATAGTATAAATAAGCACGCTTGAAGCAGTAGCGGAAAAAAATAATATAAAGCCCACAGCAGCAAGTGAAAGCCATTAGGAGCTTTATAAGAGTCCCATTTTTTCTGTCCAGAGAAATTAAGGTTCGTTAGGAGACTAAATAAGTCGTCCTGTTTCTCAAAAGGTGACGCAGCAGCGTCACACGATTGCCGTCTTACATGGCAGGTTCTTGAAAGGATAGAGAGCAGCCAGCAACGATCTAAGCTGTCAATTCCAAGTGCCGGTCTCGTTTCTGAATGAAAGCGGACTCGGCCTTTCACGTCAGCGCAGAGTTGCGTAACTGAGCGCCTCTAATGGAATCGGAAAGTGACATCGCATGAAAACACGAACTGGTGAACGCGTAATGCCCGCTGTCAGGGCATCCCAGCTTCGCAGTTCCTCCTTTCACAGAGCTCACGAAGCCCTTTGTAAATAATGCCGGATGGCACTAAATTTCCAGTTGACACTTCGCTGTTTGAGACTAATCTGTTTTGTATTTCTTGAGGCCGCATTCAGAATTAGACTGCAGTAATTATTCCACAGTGAAGTCTTCCTTTCTTACCGCTCGACAGACTGAGTTTAGCTTTTCAGGGGAAAACCTAACTTTGCCTTAACCGAATCAAAAATGCTAATTTGCTTGCCCAATTAGCCTGACTCCTACGACTCTCAACTGCAATAAAGGGATACATACTGTTATCTGCGCAGATGAACTTAATAATAAAAGGGTATCAATAAAGATGGTGGTTGACAAAAAAAGCGCTGTTGACATATGATTCATGCAACTATTTCAGCAGCTCTCCTTTAAACAACTGCCCCGTCGGGGTGGCGCAGTGGTTACGGCGCTCGACTACTGTGCCCAAGGAATCGGGTTCGAATCTCCGGCCTCGGCGGCAGCGTTTCGGTGGAGCCGAAAAGGAGTGGCGTCCGTGTGCGGTGCGATGTCAGTGCACGTTAAAGAACTCCAGGTGGTCGAAATTTCCAGACTCCTCTACTACGGCGTCTCTCGTATCCTGAGTCGTTTCGGGACATTAAACACTACAAACCAACCAACGAAACAATCCTTCAAACCACTACAAGCACATACAAGTACTCCAACGGGTTCTTTGTAGTTATATATTAACTACACTGTCTCCACTTCACTTCACGGTAAAAGGAGACACCTAACAGAGAATACGAAAGAAGGTGAATGTTCCGCCAACAGGCGCTGTTACAAACCAGCCTAATTTATATGTTGCGCACCTCGTCTACAAACACGTTTAGTGAACATGCGCGTAAAAGAGTAGACAAAAGTTCTCAGGCCGTAGGTTCAGTTCTGGTCGGATATCCTGACAGCCGAGATGCCATTGAAGCTATTAATTATCTCAGAGGCTAGAATAATGCTCCTGCTGCGCTCCACAGGTATTTTGAGATTTGGGGCCATAGTAACTACCTGAATATAGTACTCAGAAACAGACCTTGTGGCCTGGGAACTTTTGACTACCCCTGTACTTCGCCTGTATCTGATAACCTGTTTTCCGCTGTACTGAATCCTTGTGCATGTCGAGACCCCCCCCCCCCCTCCTCAATCGCCTGTTTTAGCTTAAGGTAAGCATGTGAGTGTACGTTGTCGCTTTCATACCCCATTAAGAAGTGTAGCGAAGGGAATGTTTTGTGGAAAGGTTAATTTGGAAGTGTCTTAACACCACTTCGAGGCAGTGTCGATAGTACTTCAGGCGACAACTATTTTCATCCAGAGTGGTCAAATGTTTTTAGGCTAATGTAAAAAGACATAAAACCTTCATCACGAACTGCACATACATTTCTGCAACCGTTATAGTAGGACCTCAAGGGCCACTAGCGTCAAGTGCTAACGCTAGCGGGAACTGGAGCAAATACGGAACGCGAATCCAGTATAGGTTTTCTATCTATCACGTTATCATTTTTGTACCTTGCAGTTTGGGGAAGGTTACTGTTACTCGTATAGAAACAGCATCATAACTGTGTGGCTCTGTTATCGTTGTTTATCATTGTTTATCAAATAACGATAACAGCTGTTGTCGGTATTTGTCATTCCTAATGCTTATCGTCAACTTTGTGGAAAAACACACAAAAACAACAGAGAAATAGCCACAGGTTTGAAAGGGGAGCTCGTAACCTTACGTGTGACCAGGAATGCTCTCTATATTACGTAGAAAAGCGACGGTAGTGAGCTTGAAAATAAACCACCTTAATCTTCTAGATCTTTTCTCCTTGCATGACCAAAGGCCATTCTCGCCGTAGCGTTAAGGCGAGGAAGCGGACCTACTGTACATGGTACCTGCACGCATACGGCTTCCTTTGCGACGATTGACTATCAGGTGAGCCCTTAGCGCCAACGGTCAGTTCACTTAAGGGAGGCACGCCTGCGAGACTACTGGTATTCAACACCAATGCACCGAGACAGAAAACTAGGATAATGGCCCGCGCACATTTCGGACTGCCTAATGATGTGTATCTTTTAGTTCTACTGTCAGTGTTTGGGCTCTTTTTTTTATGCCTCTGTTTTATTATTATAATGTTGCTGTGATTTTCTTTCCTGAATTCTAGCCTCACTGCAATTTTTCCTTGTAAGTATTATGTTATTCTACAGAATATTTACATGTGTTCTTTACATTGGTTCCTAATGTCTACGCATTTCATCTATTATCTATAATGATTGTCGTGGCATAATTTAACTCTGAACAGTTTCCGCGCCTGCAGCTGGAGAAAGATGTTATTTAATCAACCACCATTCATCGTGTAATCGCTCAATATTGTTTACGCTTTAGGCGCCAGTTACAAACAACCATAAAAGGCATGAAACAGCTTTCCCACACGTTCCAACAATATAGGCAAAGTGCTGCTGAGTGCCATCTGCAGAATAATATGGCGCTTATTTTCGTACAAGTCTGTTGATAAATGATGGCAACTATTTCGTTGAAACATTTGATACCGGATACAATAGGAGCATTTTGGCATCCTCAATAGTTCAATGAAGTGCTCAAGAATCACATCAACAATTTGGAAAAATGGCTTAGGTGATTACGGTTTCAGCAATGAGCATAATTGCCTTCAGGGAAAATTTTCTCAAGTTAAAGGGATTTCCGAGAAAGTATTCTGGAATAATTGGTGCGTTTTCGTGAATGCCCTTTATTAAGATGGTTATTTTGGCGTTTTAATGTTATCAATGCCAGAATCAAATGGATAAATAAGATATAAATATATTACTGAAAACCCTCCAAGGCCAACGGTTTATGGATGCTTGGACAGGATATACATGTTTGCCAGTGATGACAACATAGATTTTGTGGCACACGACGCACTAATGCTTTGCCCTGTTCAACTACAGCCTTTTTTGTTTTTGTCTTGGAGACCTCTCGGTGCACTGGAAGGTTAGGATAATGTTACACGCTATATACAACAGATATACAACGTTACAACAAACGAATGTTATAAACCAAACCACCTGCTACGCTCGTTCTCTCACGTCGAATTATGAATGAAATTGTAGCGGATTCAAAAGATGGAAATGCCTAGTTTGTTGGCATTTATCGCAATTGAAATACAGAGGAATTACAAATGAAAATATCAATGAAAAGAATCAAACAAATAACAGTGCAATGAAATATGCATTGCAATCTATTCACATATTTCGTCCTTTATTTCAATGATGGTTAATTTTAAGTCACCGTGTGATGCGTAGTCGTGACAGAGGCGGGGAGGTAGCGCCATACTGAGCTTGTCTTCGAAAGCAGGAGGGTAAACTTTAGCTCATACATAAAACCTAAGGCTGCTACTTTTAACTAGCGGTGACTACGTTATAACATTTAAATACGGTGTAAATACGGCATAAAAAATAAATGAAATTAGTGCATGACCAATAAATACATATTTGCAAATATATAGATATGGATGCACTAAGAGTCGATGGAAATTATTAAACATTCCGAAATAGTTGCAGCCGTAATATATTTCAACGAGACGAGATATGAAATAAACAGAATTATAGCGTCATTGTGGAACATTGGCCGAATGCTGAGAGTTTGATAGTATTGGATACTCAGAAAAATGTCAGAAGTGCGCGCACTAATCGTGAGCGTCTTGACGTGAGGAGCCAAAATTATGTACATGTAGTCCCGTTTTGTTCTGACGAGGTGTCCATAAATCATGATTGGCAAATTGCTGCATGGCGGTTCTGTGTTTGTAACCTACAGCATAAGGTGAGCCCCATCATAAAGTTATTACTAGTTTTTTTAAGATTGTTATCACAGGTGCACATGCCTATTTACTTGCAGTTTGAAAATTAGTCATATGGCTGTCATAATCTTCTAATCAGGTAATGCATCAATGTTCTTGTGTGCGACTCGCATCATCCAGCATTTAGTACAATTTTATGTGACCTGTAACGCGTGGCATGCACGAATATTATTTTATAGGTCAGGTTGATTAAGAACGTGATATAAAAAATCAATATTGCCGCAATGTTATCCCTACGGCGCCACCATGTGGCGAGCTCGGGAGACTGGCACGCGCTCGTCTTGTACACAGGTGTCGTGTCCACGGCGTTGTAGATGGGCGTAGGAGGCACCCAGAGGATCTTTGTACATAGGATGTACCCGGAAACTCCACCAAACATGTCACAGAAGCCAGTAAAACTGGGTAGGCTGATTTACTTTCACCTACCTAAAGGCACCGGCAAAAGAACGCACGGAACCAACTGGCGGGCGAGCACCGAGAGCGAAGAAGACGAGCGCGTGCCAGTCTCCCGAGATCGCCACATGGCGGCGCCAATAAGACAACATTGCGGCAATATGTTACTGTTTATTACAGTCATAACTAAAAATTCATACAGACGATGCTAGTTTGTCGGGGACGTAATTAAGGTATGTAGCGAAATGAGCTGACCCTAAGCCAGATCGCTCAGAATCGTTAGTGGCTACAGGGCATGGTGGTCAATTGTAATGGTAAGCAGTTCAGAATTGCGATGAGGCAGAAAGCAGGGTATTTGTTTAGCATTGTATGTATAATGTAAATTCGACACTAGTAGACAACTGAATAGCATGCCTCCTTGAAGCTACATGTGATTTCTCACTTGTTGTGATAAAATTGAATAGATACTTTAAGGCCCCTGTAATTTATTTGAATGATAACCGAAATTCGCAGTGTGCAGTAAAGCCAGTCGTTGCCTTTCTGCTCACGAAGCTCTCTCGATGTATAATTTCATGATCTTGAGCGCTAGCTATTGAGAAGAGCGACATGTTTCATATAAGAGTAAGCTATTATCATTCTAGTTAAAAGTACACCCAGGCAAAACAGCAAAACGTTCACATCGTCTCCAAATTGAAGAATTCCGATTTGCAGGCCATTTCGCATCTCATACAACTAATAAAGCTTATGCTAGCCACAAAAGACAGCCTCGTAATGAAAACTTAAACAATTTTCAAGCAAAACGCAAATAACCTTTATAGGAGAAAGAATCGCAGCCTTGTGTAAAGCTTATCTTTTCACGCACAAATAATCATTTGGCAGCCAAAAGCCATGATAAACGTGTGGCACATACAAGAATTATCGATTACAAATAATGCTAAAGGTGCTTTCAACAACTTGTAATCAAAAGATATAATCAAATATAACTGCGCCAAAAGCATGAACGCAGACATAATTGATCGACCACCAAGAAAATAGAATTTGGCTCAAGCCATTACAAACGAAGTGTGGCAAGAAGTTTTGAACATTCACGCAGCATCGTTGTGAATGTGGCCTTGGAAAGCCTTTTTTTTTTCATGCGATTTCTATTATTTCCCAATGAAAAGTGGACACATTTTAAAAAGTAAGTTGTGGGGGTTAATATTGCCGCCCAATCTGAGGCCACAAAAAAAAGGCATAACGAAGTTTACTGAACATCACTTCTCTCGAAGTAATTTCTTAAGCTTACAGGCAATAAATAATAAACTTTTGGCACATAGTGCAAAGTGAGCGGATGTACACCTCGCGGTCGGTCTTATAGCCATGCGTCAAAGCACCAGAGCGAGTAGGCACCCTAGGTCGGCGTGAATACTGAGTCGGTCGATAAGGGCATGCAGTGCAGATATCATCTGTTCAACACGCGCCAATGTTAGCCCACGTCGCTCTTTTACAGTCGTGAGCAGAGTGGATAACAGTGCACGAAACCTAAAAGCCCCTGATGCACTAACGCATTATTGACAAAACACGGTCACTCAACCAAGCGTCTGCCTTGAAAATTGGTGAGAATCAAGTGTCAGGAATCAAGGTGATAAACTGAAATAGATAGACGCCATTGCACGGGAGCTAGAATACATCACTGCTCAGTAAGCGCTCGATGGCTTTCCTCGTGGTGATCTTTCAGGGTGTCCCCATGCTTTCAGAGAAGAATAACATGGCTGCCCTAACCTTTGTACCGGTGCCGCTGAGTTATGGTCATGTGTTTTGCGCCAGGCAAGCATGTCCGCAAAAACCGCTAAAGCTTTTAGCGAGAAATGAGACGAGCGGCGTCTGCCCCAGCACTATTTATTGGTCTCAGGTTAGTGCGGTCACGGCTTATCTGTACTGAGGTCCTGCTCTCGTATATTACTTCTGGCAGCACGCAGCATGGTGCATTGTGCATTCCGTGGCCTCCTTTTCTATCTGAGAATAGTGCCAACCTTTGCATATTTCCTCTCTCTGTATGCTGTATTTACTTCTTTGAACTATGAGCAGAACATTCCGTAACTATAGTGCATACCTTTGCAAGCATACTGAAGCCATCGTAAGCATTCGAACGAAAGAGGCTTTCATACTTTTCGTCAAACAATGAGTGCGGAGAAACGAAGAATAACGGCAGTATGAACTACCGCACCATATGTAGACGCCTGACTTGCGGCCTACTGAAAAGTTTTGAATTTGCCAGAGAACTGAAATTGGGATTTAATTTTTAGCAAACGATTGGCCACTAAGAGGGAACCTACAGTTAATTGAGCGTTATGTCATCTTTCTTTCTAAATCTGTTCATTAGCTCCACAGTTGCGTAATCAAAGTACTTTACAACGCTTTTTTCAAAGCATCTTTCACATGCAACTTGCAAGCAGAGAAGCACGTCCTGTTGCGACACTAATTTTGACGTAGCGTTTAAGGTCGGGGCTTGTAAAATACCGCTGGCAGTTGGTGAATATATCATGGAATAAGGAGAGTGTTACTTGGTTTTGGGTTATAGGAAATAAAGGCCCAAGAAACAAAAGTTTGACAACGCAGGCATTTTGTAAAGTGCCCGATCATCGCACAGCACATGACATCCTGGCGTTTGCTTTGCACCGAAGCGTGCTCTGAAAATATTACGAAGGTTTGTAATCACAAACATTTGGCACTATACGGAATACACAAACCTCATCGCTACAATATCTGTAAATTGAAGCGTACATATTTTGCTTGCTGAAATTCTATGCCTAACGTCAGGTTGTCGTTTACGTATTATCCTTGTAGCTTGCGACTGTATGGTAATTCACATGTTTAGGATAACAGAAGCAAGAATAAAGATCGGACATATACGAGCACCATAGTGCATGCGCGTGAATTACGATCCCTAAGAGGAGCCGGCCCAAGGCAACAATTAGTTCTATTGACTTCATTCCCTTAATGTTGATACCTAAATGCTTCCGATTTTTTTTTTGTTCACAAGGAATAAAGAATAATGTAGGAAGAATACGCTATTTTTCGCAACAGTTTTTCCCGTATACTGGACAAGGATATATATTAGTTGCATTGACGCAGTTAGTGTCACGAAGTTAGATGTTCCGCGAGTTACAAAGGACGAGGTTATGAAAGCTTTAGCAAATATGAAAAAGGAAAAGGCAGCTAGGGAGTATCAGGTAACTACAGATTTCCTGAAGGACGGGGGGATATTGTACTGAGAAAAATGGCCACCCTGTATACACAATGCCTGGTGTCATTAACGGTACGGGAATCATCGAAGAACACTAACATTATATTAATTCATATGAACTTGAAAAATTACAGACCAATCAGCTTGCTATCTTTTACTCATAAAATTATTACTAAGGTATTAATTAACAGAATCAAGCAACAGATCAAGCAGTTGATCGAAAATGTTACTATACTATCCATCATATCCATGCAATATGAACCAGGCAGTAAAAAATGCTTGGATTATGACCATGCCCTTATAAATAGAATTCATTGATAACAATCATATCGGCTTTGTGAAATCAGGATGTAGACGAGAAGAGCCGTATGTTAAAGTACTGGATGATACCTATAATGAATGCAGGGCAACCATATTTGTGCATAAAGAAAGTAACAAAATCACAAAGAGAAAGATGTTAGGCATGGAGACACGATTTCTCCAGCACTATTCAGAGGTTGCTTAGAGGAAGTATCGAACACTTCGAGTAGGAGCATATAGGGACAAAGGATGATGGAGAATACCTCAGTAAATTGCGATTCGGTAATGACATCACCTTGACAAGCAACTAAGGAAATTAACTCCAAAGAATTATTGACGACCTAGACAAGAATAGCAGAAAAGTAGGCTTGAAACTCAATGTACAGAAGACTAAGAAGGTAGGCTTGAATATCAATATACAGAAGACTAAGGTAATGTTCAATATCTTCAGGAAAAAACAGCAATTCACAATAGGTAACGAAGCACGGGAAGTGATAGGCGAATATTTATGCTTTGGACAGGTAGTACCCGCAGGTCCACACCACGAAAGGGAAATAACTAGGAGAATAAGATTGGGATGAAACGCAACTGGTAAGTATCCGCAGATTATAACTAGCACCTTACCAGTATCGCTCAAGAGGAAAGTATACCGCAGTTGCATTTTACCTACACTCACCTATGGGGCTGAAATATGGAGGCTAAAGAAAAGGGCGGTACTTAAACTGAGGAAAACATAGAGGGCTATGGAGAAGAAAAATGGTAGGTGTAACGTCGAGAGGAATTGTGCTGAGTGAGTCAGAGAAATAAGTCGAGTTAATGACATTCGAGTGGAAATAAAGGAGAAAACATTGACATGGGCAGGGAAATAGTTCGAAGTGAGGATACTCAAAGGTCGCTTAGGGTAACGAATTGAATTCCTAAGGAATGAAAGCGTAGCATGGGGCGGCAGAATGTTAGGTGGAAGGATGAGGTTCAGAAATTCGCACGTGTAGTGGATGCAGGAGCACAGGACCGGGTTCATTGGATGAATATGGGAGAGGCCTTCGCCCTGCAGTGAGTATAATTTGGCTGATGGTGATGATTCAGTTAATTTTCTATCGGCCGGAAAATAAAATGGACCACCACTCAGGGTAGCAGAGTGGCTGAGGGGGCCGCACAGGGGCGTTGTTATCTTGCGCCTCTCAGTGGCAGTCATAGCGCCCCGAGTGATGCCAAACTTCGCCCTCGCCCTCGCACGGGCACTTGTCGCCCTTGATAAATATCTAGTGTTGCGTTCAGCTGCTCTGAGGCCAAATTACGGACTCCGCTCACAAGATTGTGAGCGTGACCTCATAATTACGGAGCTTTGACGCAGCCTTGAGACGTCAATCGTGACGGAAGTACGAAATCGTCCAATTACCAGTCACTTTTAGCGTGGTTCCGCCCTGGTAGTACCGAATCCTCGGCAAACGCTGTTACCACAGTGTGGCACAAAACTCGGCAGGGACCGTCTCCTCACGTTTTGTAACACGACGCAATTATTACGCAATAAATAATACAGACATAGGTTTATTTTGGCAAGGTACTATTTTTAATATTGAATATCATTAAGCTCAAGTAGAGGCGTTCTTAGTTTTGTAGTTATACTTGCTATTAGGTAACCTTGGTTGCCGCAAGGGTGCGCCGGCGGCGTCATGGCGTACACATGGTGGTCTGCAAGTAAACAGCTGATATCCCGAAAAGGTGCTGCTTTTTTTAGCGTCGTCGGAAATCGAAGTACCGTGCGGGTGCTGTGAGCGTGCTGAAAATCTAATAGAATGCAGTCGAAGTTCAGGGCCTGCAGGGATAAAATTTCATGGAACGCTTGACACGGAAATGGACAAAGACACCTTGCGGAGGTGTTTTCTGTCGGCGCCTACTAGTATCGATGAGAAAAGTGCTGAACGTGCAACGTGCAAGCTCTGTGGTTCTATCTGTTTCTCCTTAGAAAATACAAGACGACTGCGAAGCATGTAGTGTAGGCCAAAATGAAGCTCTGTCCTTGCATGATCATCTGTTTGTATGTAGCTGGATAGCTTAGGAAAGAACATGATCATGGGAATGCTTCCACCCCTGCCTGGACTGAACCCGAAGCCTTCATTCACTGCAGTGCCATAGTGACAGGGCTTCCGATGTAGCGCTCATTGTAGTGTGCTCTGTATTTTTTTCTTTGTTCTCCATGACTGGGTTGCTTTGCTTTTGAGCGATACCTTCTGCCCACACACCATTTGCAAGATGCATATGTGATGTTTTTTTGCACCAGTTTGTATACCTATAGGATTTTTTACTTATGCTGCAAACACTGTGAGCACTAAAACTCGCAATATTACGCATTCAGTTTGTCAGCTTTACACTGTTTAGGATTCAGCAAATGCTTTCTATACATGCTAACAGTATATGCAGGCCTGTAGTCCTCAAAGGCTCACTAATGGAAACTACACTATGCAAACATTGTACATAGCACTGCTTGTGTCATGTTTCTGCACTGTTAAGTGCCATACTTTGTTTCCTGCTTCTGAAATGTGCCAAACCTATGACAACTACTATGCAATCTTGTAATCATTAATCAACTATTCTTTTGTGACTTGCCTCTGAGTTGCAGTTTTATGCACAATACTTTCATTTCTTGTTTCTTAAGTGTGTAAGACCTGCGATGAGTACTGTGCCAGCTTACAGGCTGTATAAATTTATTCAAGTGTGTCTTCTCTGTGTAGCACAATTGTGCAGCACGTGCAAACAACTACCTGTGCTATTTCAGGCAATTGGTTTCGCTGCTGCATATTCAAGTGTGTGAAATGCAGCAGGAAAATAGGAGGAGGTGGAGGAAACAACTTTATTTAACGCATTACACTAAGCGTTAAGAATGTCCTGGGCCAGGGTCACCAAGGCCAACTGATCTTGCAGCTGGTCAGAGGCTAACCAAGCCCGCCACGTTGGGGGAGGAGGGTGTGGAAAGTGAGGAGATTGGAGGGCGACAGGGCATGGAAATATGCAATGCTCCAAGTTTGCATAGTGTTCTGGGCAATTTGGGCATGCAGGGGAATGTATGATTCTGCATAGAAAAGATCGGGCAGGAGTAAGCTGTGTATTTAGTTGTATGCGTCTAAGAATGCGGATTTGCGTGGTAGTGAGAGATTTATCAGGAAGAGGAAGTGCACGGAGAGTTTCTCTAATGTTGTCGTACTGAACGTTGATTTCTTTTTTGTAGTGAAGAGTAGTGTCCCACGTTGGTGAATAAGGCCAGGGAATCCCAGGCGCCCGGTGTTGAAGTTCGCGGGTGAGGCGATGCACTTCCTCATTGCCTGGGATTCCAGCGTGACCAGGAATCCACCTCAGTGTTACAGTGTGGGGATGTAGTTTGGTAAGAGCTCTGTGTAGATCATCGTGTAGTTCTTCAGGAATGCGACCCGTGTGAATGGCGCGTATAGCTTGTATTGAATCAGTGCATATGGTATATCCTGAAGGGTTAGGGGGTGCTTGTGCGAGGTCTTGAATACTGGTAACTATTGGTAGGGTCTCGAGAGTCGCTGTAGGAGGAGGATCTATGTAAGGACCTAGGGTATGCGTCACTACATCGCTACCGCTCTGAATTGAGTAAGCAGCCGCTCCGACGTTAGTTCGGGATGCATCTGTGTAGATGATCGTGGAATCTGTTGGGTGAACATGGTTGGAAACGCGAGCGGAACGTCTGCCTCTGTTAGTGTCGGGTGCAACGTTTTTTGGAACGGGGATTATTCAGAGGTTATCCGGGAGCGAAGAAGGAAGGGTAATTATAGGGAGGTCTATAGGTTTGAGTGCAACCTGCTGTAGTATCCAATGTCCTTGTTTGGTGCTTGAAAGACGTGCCATTTGCCGGTCGCGATGTTGTTGTATGAGGTCTTCCAGGGGCAAGAACAGCCCCGTAGAGTATAGGCGCTCCGTGGACGTATGTACAGGGACGTTAAGGGCGGCCTTGTACAATATGTGAAGCGCAACCTCAATCTGATGTCTTTGGCGACAAGTTAGTGTAACGTAAGAAATCGTATATAAAATTTTGCTAAGTGCTAATGCGTGGACAAGCTGCCTGACTTGACCCTCGCGTAGCCCGGCGTGCTTATTGACTATGCGGCGAACTAGGTGCGTAAGCTGATTGCAAACTTTAACAGTTGTAGATACATTGGCCTGATTGGTTGACTCATGGATATGAAGTTCCAGGATCCGGCAGGATGATACACGAGGGATGGGGTGACCTGCCATTGTGAGATTGATAAGCTGGTTATGTTGGCGTTAATAGCGAGTTTTTGCAATCAGCAGCAATTCGGATTTTTCAGGTGCGGGAGACAGCCCTACTTTATCAAGGTAACTAACGACTGCATCGATACCTTGCTGTAGGGTCTCCTTTACTGCTCCAAGAGACCCAGAAGTGCACCAAAGAGTAAGGTCGTCTGCATAGAATGTGTGTTTTAGGTTTGGGATAGACGCTAAAGTACGAGATAGGGGAGCCATTGCAAGGTTAATAAAGGTGCACAGTGGATACACGTGCTTATAAAAAACGTCTGAGACTTTCCCATTCCGATAGGCATCACAATTGCTGCCTCGTTGTAAAACACTTTAATTATGTACTCAAACGCATGCACACACACAAACACCAACATGCACGGATGCAAAGAACAGTGAAGGGGGGGGGGGGTACTAAGACAAATTTGACTTGACAGATGAGGTTCGAGAAGATTCATCTTTATCACAACAGGTTTCTGGCACAGACATGAAACAAGAAGGCACTACACTTGGCTGCTTGTGATGAGTTGGTCAGCTACGTGTGGTATATCACAGCCGATTGATGCGCTGGGCACGGTAACTGTCACACTTGTTTTCTGTGGACACCTCAACCGCGTCGTGGGAAGGGAGGAAAGCGGGAGTGAAAGTGCAAAAAGAGAAAGAGGAGCCGTAGTGGTGTGCTACGGAGTAATTTCGACCACCTGGGGATCTTTAACGTGCGCTGACATCGCACAGCACACGGACGCCTCTAGGGAAGAGAGGAAGGCGGGAGTGAAAGTGCAAAAAGAGACAGAGGAGCCGTAGTGAAATGCTACGGAGTAATTTCGACCACCTGGGGATCTTTAACGTGCGCTGACATCGCACATCACACGGACGCCTCTTCGTTTCCCCTCCATCGAAACGCAGCCGCCGAGGTCGGGTTCGAACCCGTGTACTCCGGCACAGTAGTGGGGCATCTTACCACTGCACCACCCCGGCGAGGTTCTACGGACACATATACCATGCGGTAAAGGAAGGGAGGGAGGTGGGAGTGAAAGAAGTGAGAGATAGATGTGCCGTAGTGGAGGGCTACGATCCACAGCGCTATAATTGCTTTCGCCTCGACACACTTTTCTAGAATTTTTTTATTGTTGCAAATTGTGCCGACGACCTGCTCCGACACAAAACCAGTCCCACATTCTACAACCCTGGTTTAGTAAACAGATTAAATGTAGGGCGCCATCTAATCTTGAAGACTTTAGCCCAAACTGCATCTGCTGTATGCTATGTTCAGCTTGGGTTTTTGATAGTAGTGTATAAGGTCGCTGAAATAGCGCAACTAAGAAATACATCAAAGAAGCAACTGCGACGTTGCTCATTAATATTCTTATGTCCACTTCTCTCTAGAATTAAGCTATTCAGCACGAATTAACACAAGAAACTAATCGACTTCTGTAATTGTGACGCTGTAAAGCCCATATGCATTGCGTGTTGTACTTCAAGAGTTATTAGCGCCACGCAGCTGACCGAGGCTCGCGAACACTCACAGTGCAGTGAATACGGTTCTGCAAAGAAAAGTATGCAGTGCGAAAAAAGTTGCTCCCTCCAACACACGTACACACAGCGTAAAATAACCGCTCACTATCTTACCACAGTGCC
The DNA here is from genome assembly GCA_023969395.1 of Amblyomma maculatum. NCBI lineage: Eukaryota > Metazoa > Arthropoda > Arachnida > Ixodida > Ixodidae > Amblyomma > Amblyomma maculatum. The sequence goes on along the minus strand of JAJIZL010000278.1, from coordinate 227,984 downwards.
GGTCCACTTGACAATAAATAGTCATAATAGGCAAAGACGGAGCCAATGTGTGAATGCGCACATAAAAACGCATTGATACAGAGTTAGACTGTTTTACGCACAGACTGTATCCATTGTTGCCATCGTCAACACAAAACCTTCAACTAAATCGGCACGCGGTGTAAATCATGCTGGGGCTCATTAAGACCTATATTCGACGAAAGATGATCAGTTCAAACAGCGCTGCTGCTCAAGCGTGGCTCCAGAAATTTGTATCGAGAGATTAGCGAAAGTTTACGCGGTGTTAAGAAAGAGCGCACAGCTGAAGACATGCCGACGACGCGACCAGTCAACCGAAGCAAGATAGCGACTAGAAGCTGCGGCCTCGGTGTTGCCAGACAACCAAGCACTTTCGCATATCATCTACTGTAGCTCCAATTAATCACTGCACGATGTTTAAAACAGAGAAACGAAAACCCTGCGTTTTGGTCTGCTCTTATTTGTTCGCGCAAGGGTTATAATCTTTTCACGCATTCGCAATAGTAAAGTCCTCCCGTCAGCGAATGTCAGTATAATCTACTGAGGCAACGTCCTGAGGCAACGTCCTGAGGCAACCCTGTCATCGTCAAACTCTCACATCACGCACCACGCACGTGATGGGCGGATAACAAATAAATCGTTAGAGATGATTGTGAACTCGTCACAGAGTTGACACATTAGCGGACGAGTTTTCCCAACACGTTTTGCCACTATCGGCGCGAATCCATGTCTTGATAACGGCGCCGTTTCAGGCGGAATTGACTGTATGTACTTCAGCTAAAGATTTTCTAGGGTTTACCTATCAATAAATCAATTGTGACGTGCGAAAATACTGTTTCGCATAGATTAGTATAGCTTGGCATGAATTATCACAATTTCGTTTGTCGGTTGGCCTGTTGTTGGGGAAAAGAGAAGACGTGGCACATTTGTCATCTCTCGGTTTTAACCTAAACCTAATTCATTGCGTAGAATTGAAAGTACGTATGACTTCGCTTGGAATCTCTATCGAAACTAGTCTCTTAACTGAGTAGCGGATGGATGTGAAATAGGAAGAGAGATTTAATAACATCTTCCCCAACGCTGCAGAAAACAAACAGTTACTCAACAGCTTTTTACGCGTCTCTCTGCAGAATCTTGATTGTTTTTCTGACACGCTTGAAAAGTTGTCCGACCACCGCGATTCCCTACCGACGGAACGAGCGCTATGCGCTACATTGTAAGAACGCGACTGAAAAATAGCATGCACCCGTGAACATGGTTCTAGCCAATGCTGAAGCTTTAAGGTAAATTCGTAAGCACTACGCAATTAAGCCGACGCCGAAACTTGCAACGCATGTGTTAAACATCGCGTTCTCGCGTTCCGCATCGTCGTTTTCATCAACTTCTATTCGTTCATAAGGCAACCAGAAAGCGACCCTACGCATACAGTTGTACGTGGGAGCCAATTTTTATATACGGGGCCGTATCCGTTTGGGAAGATCTGCACCACCGCAGGTAATAACGACGTTTTGAACAAATGCACGTATAATGTTTGAGAAAAAGTTAGATCCAAGGGGATTGCCTTCAGAAAATTTCGAATACTGAGAATACGTTACGAGCTACGCGATGTGTCCTCGAAGTAAGCCTGTTTATTGGTCTCTGAACGTTTGCAAGGACTGTGTCGTTGTGAGGGAAAGCGCAAGACAAGTAAAAATATCAAAGCGCATATCAAAGCGTGCTCTTTCATTCTATACCGGTTGCAGTCTACCGTTACACACATTTGGTTGGTTTTTTTCTTGTCGATGCTCTCTTTTTGCTTTTAATATGTTTATTTCTTTCTTGTTTTGAATTGAAAAAGACTGCGCTTGAATGTGATATGATTTGTCTAATGTACAAGGTCTCCTTCAGCAAATACTGGCACTGTTTGCCGCACAGCGTGCGTGAAGGTCACGAGGCCCCGTCAGGCGCCATATGGACGCCTTTTAATTGCCTCGTGAACATCAGCAGATGTAAAAACGAAAATTCCCAAGTATATGTACCCCGATTTTGCTGAAATAAATTTCATTTCATATCAGTGGCTCAGGCTAAAAAGCACAAGCTGATTATTAGGCTAAACCGTTAAGCGTAGGTCCGTACGCAATACAATTCGGAAATGTCTACGTTCGCAAGACGTTATTTTGTCTACACTAGGCTAGCCAGCAGCACATTTCGGGAAAGCGCCACTGAGCGTGCGCCATAGCCATGGCAACTAGTTACACTGAGCCGGATAAGAATGGAATCGAGAAGATGGAGTAGAAAAAGACGAAGCCGGTCATATTGAGGACGAAGGTTCGGATGCCGGGTACGTGCCATTTTTCAAGAGGCGAACATCCACAACAACAAGCAAAAAGAAGATAGAAGATGTTAAGAAGAAGAAGAAGACAGGAAGATAGAGAAGAGGGAGGGAGAATTCGGTCAAATGGAGCAAGCAGATTGGAAGACACCAAGAAGACGTGCCTAATCGCCGATCACACTATGTGATTTGGAGCCAGTTAGTCAGCGACGAGAAAGTTCGCGTCGGACTTTGGGAACGATTCGTTTGGTAGATTTGGCTACGCATATCCAGTCTTAACCGAGTTGAGCTGTCATAGGTTTATTTGCTTCTATATGAAATAATTTCTGTGCAACGAAAAGATTGTTTGCTGATAATAGTTCTTTTATTTCATGGTTTACGATTTCGAAGGCCGAACCAAAAGAGCCGCGATTCCAGGACAACGTAAAATTTCAAAGTACTTTTTTTATTGCTGGCATGTCTCGTATGCAATAAAAATATTTTTTATTTTATTTATATTATGTCTGCTTACATGTATGTTCACAAAAAGTCCTGATCAAAACAAGGCTATTATTTCAGTTAAAAATCACCAAATATATTATTTTTACCAGCGCCCTAAGACAAGAGTACAATTCTGAACCTCTTTCGGGAAAAATATCATGCGCAATATTTTTTCAAAGGAACCTGGCTAGCAGACAGCACTGCAGCGTTGAAAAGAACTAGGAAATATTGATATATTTTTGTAAAACCAGGGCCTGCAATACACGAAAAAGCATCCCGGTCTTAAGTTAAGCTGTCAGCCTTTGTCTGTTTTTAAGTAGTGCCAATAAAAAAAAGCATCTCAATCGCTTACGTTTCGCTTTTTCTCGTTTTGTTGACTTTCGTTGCAGAGCAAAATAACTATTCATAAGAAATTCTTCGCTAACCTCCAATATCTACTTCAATCATTTGGTTTAGGATGGTGACTTTCAATGATGTTGCGAATAGTATGCGCACTCATTGACGAAATGCAAGAGGTGAACGGCAATGTTGTAGATACCCCGAAATCTGCGTAATTAAGTGCTGCGCTGTGTTGGAAGTTCGCTCGAGAAACCGACGCTTGCATTTACAAATCTAGCTATTTTCAGTTATATTTTACTTTCATAGAAGGGGGTGTATTTCGCTTCAAATCTGAGCAATTAAATAAAAAAAGACTTGAACATTTGAAACCACAGTGCTGTGCATAAAAAGTACCCGCAAACGTTTAGGTAACAGAATAAGCCACGAACACCCTTATATGGCGTCTGTATTCTTTATCAGGACACTTTGGAATGCCTGTCGCTTTTCAAGAAAGGCGTATCAGCATCAAACCTGCTTTAGGCGTTGACTCATCAGCCACACCACATTGTAGTTTTTTCTGCTGCTGCCACTTTTAATTTTCATTTTCAGGCCACACGATCACCCATGACAAGCTGACACACCGAAGCAATAATTTCCTCTCCGCGATCTGATTTTTCCTCCCCTAACCCTCACCCTCCCCCCCTCTTTCTTATGTTTTCTTATTCAGAAACAAAAGCAAATTTAAACCCCCGCCACTGATGATCGCGCTGCCCAGACGAAGAAAAGTCCACTTGTCGAAACGTTGGCTCGGCTTGCGAACTGAGGCTCCTCGTCTGTCTTTAGTCAGTGCTCTATCTTACTGTGTAGAGATGTTCTTTCACATGTTCTCCCCTGGATCCTTAAGTACTTAAGCAGCTTAGTTGCTTTGAAACACTGACACTGGTTCGCAAATTTCACCTCCGCTTCATAAGAGCTACTACAGGAGGAAAATACTTGGCACAGGCTGCGCCCCCGCTTCCCCTATGCATAACAAAGTTATATCTCCAAATAACCTAAATTCAGGTGGACGCCCCGCATTCTCCTAGGTAAAGATATTTTGGAACAAATATTATCCTTTGAATCTGGAAAATGTTTTCAAAAAGCGCTTTTCTCAACAGGTCTCTTCGGCGTCTCCACTTGGGCATTGAAGGCAATCGTGCGCTGGTATTTTCGTGCTCTCTCTCTCTCTCTTTACCATCCGTTAATTTTTATTATCTCTCTTTTCCCAAAGAAAGGTTTTCGAAGACACGAAAATGAAGGTGTTTTACCTTCTATTTGTTGTTTTCTATGAATTCAGCCTGGGTGATTTACCAAAACCTGAAAAGAGAGCGAAAGGGAATGTGTCTCTTAGTTTCATTGCATAAATTGTGAATGGAAGGTTGCAAAACAGATATGGTATCAGTCCTCGTGTGCCGTAATTGGTGAAAGTGCCGATAAGAAAACCAAATTTATTAGACGCAGAAAAATGTGTTCTCGGAATTTGGCCGCATTATAGCTTTTTTCAGAATGACCCAGTAGGTATTTGTTTTCGATGGTATGTAAGGATTTAGGTAACGCTCTTCGGCATCGCGTCACAGCACCTGGTTGCAGCCGATTTAAGACAGCTTCGACGGCTCATCAAAATTGAAATAATTTTGGTGGCCAGTGACCGAAATCACACAATTGTAAACTGAACTCGAATAGCTGTACGCCAAAGAAAAATCAATCTTGTTTGCTTTCACAGAAATATCTGTATTGTGCAACGGCTTGTGATATCCGGCCCTAGTTTGGGTTCACCTTCGCATTGGCCTGTTTAGATCTTCGCTTGGATCGGCGTGTCAGGTCCTTAATGGATCATGAATAATAGAGAACGCCTGCTATACACGTACCTCAAGAAAAGACACCAAGCATAAATGGGAAAGTTGCCGAGGGGGAGCAGACATGAAGAATGGGTCATACAGCTGAGTAGACGTTCTTTCGAAGTGATGCCTTTTCTGTGCTACAAAAGAACACTGTTCTGAGGCGCTTCAAGGACGATGGGCGTAAGTACCATATTCCATAGCCATTCGTCATCGTGGCGGCATTATTGCCCTGGATGGGAGTCAGAAGCACATCTGCCTTTCAAGATATCCGATTGCTCAAACAAAAGAAAGGCTTCATACAACGACAAATCAAAAAGCGATTTGGCAGTAGAAAGATTCCAACCATCTCTGCAGAAATGAGGGTGAGCAAAAATCCGCCCGCTTGATTTCCTGCACGCCATCTGCTGACTTGTCATCTCTTGCTATGGTTTCTCTGCTGCTCTATCGCATTGCAAACTGACGCCTTGCACTTGTTCTCCGCTCAAGACTCATATTCGGCGTCCACAAATCTGCTTTTCAGGTTGTTTGTGTTGCTATCCCTGGTAGTCTCTACATTGTTTCTGAGAGTAGGTGTCCCAACAAGGATGTAATGGCGCTATATCCGGCACGTGGAATATATTGGACGAAGCAACTTTATCAGCAGGAGAGAAAACATACACATACTAACAATGTCCCCAAAGGTAAAAGCTATTCTATTACATCTGAAAGAATTTAGTGAACATTCAGGACAGGAAGCGCCATGCACATTTCATATTTTTGCCTACGTTAGCAGACCACAGGCGCTTGTGTCAGGTGAACAAAGAAAGGAAACAATACAGCGCAATTGTTTATGGCACTGCGCGGTCGCCGCTACGTTGTCCAGTCTCCGGCACTGCCAGGAATAACTTTGCCTTCGAAACCAGGAACCATGTTCGCCGGCAGCCCGGAGCACTCGTAAATAACTAGTGACAAGACGCACGAGCTCAGATAAACGTGCAGGCCACACTGTGATCGGGCAGCCGTGGCTGGTCATACTAATGCTGGCATAAAACTAACCTGGCAGGCTCGGCGCTGAACGCCAGTGCTTCTAGCAGCGGATCTAGAGCACGAAGGAAGCTTCACCGTCGCTGAGTGTACACATTAGTGACCGGAGTGGGTATGTGCAATATGCACCGAGGAAAAAGAACAATAAGAGCGTGCGATGTCAGTGCACGTTAAAGAACCCCAGGTGGTCGAAATTACCGGAGTCCTCCACTACAGCGTCTCTCATAGCCTGAGTTGCTTTGGGACGTTAAACCCCACAAACCAACCAACAATAAGAGCGTGGCATGCGATGGCGGGATACCTAGCCAGGTAAACACTGTCACGATTTATTCGCAACCGCCATGGTCTTTACTTAACCGAAGCCGGCACCTCCATTAGCAGCATGCTGCTAATAAAAAAATTCCGATGCCATCACCGTGTATGCTGACACTCATGAGAGTAGGGTTCATACTTTTCTATATTGTTATCATGCGAAGCTTTCGAATTGCTGAAGGAATAATATGTTTACTTAGGGAAGGCAGTGACCGAATATTAGAAGCAGCGCAGTGAAATCACTAGCAAAATAGAAATTCTTTTGCGTGCATTTGACACTTCGGTCGTGACTGGCAGGAATCTGTCATAATCCTACAAGGGATATGAGCATAAGAACTTATTATGTTAACCTGTATTAACACAGGTGGCAAAAATGAAGTCGGCAAAAAAAAAAAATAAAAGTATTTGCAGGGAGGTATGGGCATGAAAATGATGCAATATTAGCAACAATCTTAACAATGACTTCCGAGTTAATTGCAAAATAATAATAATAATAATAATAATGATAATAATGATAATAATAATAATAATAATAATAATAATAATAATAATAATAATAATAAAACATGTTATAAAGTAGTTGCGCTAAAAGGCGAACTCGGGTCAATAGGTTGTTACCGAGAATGCCGTTAGTATTCAAATTAGTACACTATATTCCTGTGACGCCAGCATATGTTGGTTTCCTTGACCATGTGTCTAATGCGATCTCCAGCGAGGGTATAAGGCATCACTACCACTATCGCGTCGTACACTTACGACGGCGCTCAAAGGAGCCCAATGTTTATCATTACCTCATTGGTTGAATAATCTTTTAAACATATCTTTGTCACGCTGAGACGTTCACAATAAATGTTGAATAACTTAATTTATTTTACTGATGCATACATTTTGCAGTTTCATTCTATGCTCTTTTCTTGATGTGCTTTTTTTCTAGTTGAATAAACACTTGTGTTGCTTCCTTGCTGATTATTTGGATAGTAGACGTGTAAAGTTTCCCAGAGGCAGCCTTCTTCTGCTATTCCTCGATCTTTGTTTTTAAATAGGGTACAAAATTTATTTGATCTCATTTCATTTGAATATAAAATGCAGAACGTGCGCTGAGTATTCTCCTTGGATTAAGATAACGGAATGCTCTATTGATTGAGAGTGAAAGAGAGAATAAACTTTATTAATTTTAAGTAATTTCGAGGATGGTCCCCCAGGCCCGGGAATCATTTGGCGAATACGGCTGTGAAAGCCTGACCAACCAGCAAGCGCTAATGACGTAAGTCAGCTTCGCCTGCCGGTGTTCATGAAGAGACATTGTCCCGTTGAGCAAAAGTACGTGGCCTTAATTGGCTTCCAGGGTTTGACGTTCGAAAGGGCCTCAACGCAGGCTATTAAACACACTGTATTTTAAGGCTTCAAAATGTTGACCAAATGGAGTTATTAGCGTGCAGTGAGAGGACACGGCAGAGTGGCGGCTCGCTTTTATATTGCAAACATATTACGTTATGTCGTTCTCAAAATAAAAAGAAATGTTTTGTTCATCTAAAAAAACTTTTAATTAGTACCAAAAGCCCAAAAGGGGGGAAGGAGCAGTTTTATATCGAAAAATTCAGTACTACCTGACACATGGCCTTACAGGCTGGATGACGAAAACAGCACATAAGAAAATTTGTTCAGGGCGCTTGCGAGGCACCCGATGGAGACGTCGGGGCATGAACAAGATAAACAAGGCGTAAAGTTATTGCTATCAAATCTTCATACGAGAATAAGAGAACAGTAACCGTTTTGTACCAGTGTGAATAGTGAATACTTGCTGTGGTGTAATTTAAGCTGATAAATGATGGCCTAACAATGATCAGTTTTAGAATCTCCTTCACAATTTCTGGCCATAAATCGTTTCATACCTGACCTGTTGTTTTTTCTTGCAGTCACAAAACGGATGAAACACAGGTTCTAAGCAATATTTTCTTTAGGTGCGCTTGCTGTGAGGGAAACATATTCGAGTTTTTCGATTTTCATTTCATTTAGTCGTTTGTTATGTCTGAGCAGGAATAAGAGCAAGACCAGAAGGCGGAATGGCTGTCGATAGCTATAGCCTAATTAGGCTGACCTCCTTATGTGCCCCCAAGCTATTACTAACTCGCTATTGTTTGAACCTTAATTTTTGTGTGGATTCCTGAGAAAGTGTCAATTAACAGCCACAGCTACAAATTAGATTTGCGTGTGAGAATGCGGCACACATATTTTATTTCTTCGGAGGTCATGTGGCACGCAACCAACTCCAATCATCCCACTGATGTCGCGCAGGATTACCTGTATCATGATCACACCTGCATGATCCTGTAAATGTTTGCTTTCGACAATTCCCAAGCGCTCAGCCTGGCTACAAGCTCTCAGCGTGTGACAAATTTAATTTTAGCAGGTATTCAATGGTGGGAAATAAAGCTGTGCTTACTAAGCGACTGCCTGCAATCTTCGTTGCTTATATCAAAAGAAGAATAAATACAAGTTCACATATCACGGGCGACCACGAACCTAATTTTGGTATTATAAATGAAAAAACGTGTACTACTGGCGACAAAATTACCAAAAGTGTCATTAGGAACCGAAGCCTATAGCTTAAGCAGCTACTGGAGACTAGACTTGTCGACGAAGATGACGGACTCGCGGTTTCGCGGGAAGAGAGGTAAGCTGCTGAATTAATTGGTCACGCTAAACATTTGCGCCAAGCTAAGTACTGGTATGTCGAAAAATTATTTCTTGCATGTAGTATTTGCGCAGTTGTAAGGAGAAACCAACTACACGCATTGCTCTGGACATCAATTGTATTGTATATTGTAGTGGAGTTTGCAAGCTCGAACTTTAGGGGTAACAAAACATTGAGAGCGCTTTTTTGCGCTGAAATGTCTAATCTTAATTGTATTCTCATATTATTCAATAAAACAAGGAAACGGACATCGATTCATGCAAGATTTCTTACCAAAAGTACATTACGTTTTACAAAGGACTCCGAAACTTCTATCGTGTAATGTCTCTGTGGAAACTAGAAAGTTTTCTGAGACTGGGTGTATGCAGCTGTCAGAAATCCGGACCAAATTAGAGGGATATGTGAGAGGCTTCCTGTGGCTTGCGGTCAGTGCAGGCAGAGTGCTGATAATGTTGATCTCTATAGCTGATCATTCAGTTCGACTGCTTTTGTATTGTTACAATCGTACACCCAAAAACACCTCATGCGCTCTCTCTTTTGTTCTAAAGTTTATACTTTGAACCAAATGACAGCATATTTAACCTCAACGAAGAGATCAGAACACATATTCCCAAACCATTGTTATTCTTTAGTTTTCTTTTGTCTGCCTGCCTGTAAGTTTGAGTGAACGCCGGACACAATGACGGATGTTGCTTGCTTCCTGTGTCTTACGAAAGCTAGATTCATTTCGCATTAGGCATATGGGAATGAAGAAATAAAAACAATAATGTGTCAAAATATTTACCACAAAATCCTTTCTCGCCAGAGTCCACCCGTCGCCCAATGTTTTCCCCTCTACTCCTACAAGAAGAAAATCCTTTAAAAGAAGAAACTTGCCTCACAGAACGGGTGCACTTTGTTTGGCATAATGCTGCAAGAATAAAAGTATAAATAACTGTCCCCCAAAAGTAAGTAGGTAACATGGTCTCAAATCCGCAAACAAAAGTCTCAGATGTAGAATGAGCTAATAACTAAAAGAGATGCTGGCACAACAAGCGGCGGCAAGAACGACCACGTTAATGTCAGCTCGTGCATCCGGCCTCCTTGTACTACATGTCGCCAACTATATGGAGACGGCAGAATTTGGTCTGGAAAACGAACACCTTCACAGTTTGTTTTTTCCAAGGAACGCCTGACCTTACGCATCATTTCTGTTCCTTCTCACGCAAACAGGGCCACCCTGAAACTTAAGAAATGCTTGAGATTGGGCTAGTTGGAACATCTCACAAATGCTGCGCTGCTTAGTTGTACGCGGACAAAGGAACTGGACAAACGCTAAGGTTAAGCGCAATCTACCAACTCTGCTCCCTCTACCACCCCTGAGTGGTAGGGGTGGTAATCTACCACCCAATCTACCACCCTGAAACTCTTGTTCTATTCAACGCAAAACAAAAGTTTGGCATTTTTATTTCCGACATCGACCCAGCCGCATCAGGTGTCTGAGAATTTTACAGAGAGGCCGTCCGCGTTTGAGCTCTTGGGGAAGCTCCTGTTAACTTCACATTATTTTCGGGCGTAGTTCTTCCACATGGCTGCATCCGCAACACTTTGATTTTTTTTACTGGTTTCTAGCCACAACCTGTCTAACTATATAGTTTCTTGTGAATTCCCGTGCAAATCCGGCAATAGCTTCCCTGTCAGTCCTTGGACTTATTTGTGCTTTTGAAATTTTGCACTGATAAGTATTGCAGGGCTGAAGAAAGATTAGGACATGAAATGCGTTTATACCCCACGCGTTTATATCGTGTCTTCTAAAATATCAAACAATCAACACGTTGTAAAAAACACTCAGAGCCATTCATCGCAGTTATTTGGAATAAAATAATCTAAAGGCTTAGGCATGTGCAAATTCCATGTTTTAAAGAGCAATAACCTAATTAGTGTGGAGGATGGATACTCTAGGGGGCCCGCAAAAATTGTCCAAAATGATGACTCCCCGAAAAAGAAGCGTTCTACACCAAAACCCTTCCCTGCTCCTAGATGTCAAGCTGCATATATTTGTACGAGTATGCATAACACAAAGAGACACAAATTGAGGGAATAGGAATAACGGGGAGGGGAGGTGCTGGCGGCAGCCATTTAGAGTCACTACATGAGTAATGCGGCAAATCAAGAAGCACTCAAGCTGTCGGGTCATACCGTGACATACCTGTAAGTTACTGTGGACAAAACAAAAAGAAAGAAAAATAATTCGCCTAATCCGAGCAAAAACAAAAAATGCTGCGAAATTGTTATGCCACTACGTGACCAGCTTCAGTCCCCCTCAACATATTTTTCATTCAACGTTACTCCTTTTTCGTTCAAGGACTCCAAAGTGACAAAGTTTCGGCAAGGCACAAAAAACAAATACCTTGCTCACTTGTATTTTGAAATATTCATGTCATAAATATAGAAGAAGCTTTCCACAATCACCACACAGTATGAGAAATATTTCGAAAACGAGTGCGTTTGGAAAGAAATAAAAGTTTCGAGAATCAAATAATCGAATTCGGAGATATTTTCAAATAAAAGGCTATAACGCGCGCCGGATGACACTGACATTTTTTTTTTTTTTTTTGACCAGCTAAGACTGAATAAATATAAAACAAATTACTGAAACCTCCATGCAGCCAAAGGCACTCCGATATCGTTCCGATGTTTTCTGTCCCACTCTTTGAAAATGTCGGGCGGAAGTTCAGATATGACTTTTTGATCCAATATGATTGATTTCAATCCTTCTTGGAGCTTTAAGATATTCGAGGAACGCGTGGGAGCGGGTAGTTTAGATAATGCATTGCACTGATCGCAAGAACATTCTTGTAGACATCAATTCATTTCAACTCCTGGCTATACTGTTGCAAGTATGAAACATGTATTTTCTCATTGTTGTCATATAAAATGCGCGATATCGATTTCCGGGACATACCACTTGCTGTAACAATTCTTCGACGCATTGGATATCAGAACATATACGCTATCAGACTATAAAACCTACGGATATTACGTTTCTTGAGCCCTGGTAGAATAAAACTCCATCAGCGTTTTGGGCAAGTGTTAAAGTATTTAGAGACCCCCATTCAAAATTAAACAAAATGCCCCTTGAGAGCCAAGATGAATTCATTGTAACTCAATAACTAAAGGTTCAAAATATTAAGGTTGCTCTGGAGCGTAGAAAATTGTCTGAAAGGAGCATTTTTTCCGATTTCATGCTGCCATAACATCTTTTCAACACACCGCAACGAAACCACGCAGCTGTCAGTACCCTTCGTTGAAATCATGCAAACTAGTAGCTGGCGGGAAAAGACCATGGAGGAATACTAACAAGACTAATATTACACGAAATACATGGTAGTAATTCGGATTCATAAAAAGTATAGCAGCAGGATAAGCCATAAATATAATTTCAACTAACCCAATTTTATAATAAATTGCATTTGAAAAAGAAAAAAAAAAAAAACAAGCGAAATCATTAGCTGCGGGTGACCGAGTGTTGCTCTTTTCTTTTTCGCCTTCCTCAGCCCACATATAATGCCCCACTTTAACCAACTCGTATAAACGTGCCTTAGTGGCCTATAGGGATAACGTGAATGCCAGGGTCCTAGCAGGCTGATTCTGACATAACCATCCCATGTGAAACGAGATACTTAAGTTGGCACTCCTGCCAGACCATATATAAAGCCCCGCTCTAACCAAGCCGTATGAACGCCAACAAGGTTGACGACAGGGTTGGTAAGGGCTCATTTTTAACCATCCAAAAGACGAGACACAGGGAAGAAGAGGACAGGACAAGGCTGGCCTGTCCTTTTCTTCCATGTGTCTTGTCCTTTGGCTGGTTAAAAATGAACCGTATGAACATGTCTGACGTCACGTATCACGTGATCACCAGCTGCACCTCTAGCGCGCCACGCGGACAGCTTTTGTGTCCCGTGGGGTGTGACGTCACGGGCTACGCTGTGGCACCGACCGCGCTATGCCGAACGCTTGAGTTGGTAGCCCAGTTCTCACCCTATTGTCACGTGAGGTATGACGTCAAAGCGTCCCGTGGGTGCGGCCGCGTCACGCTGAAGGCTCGAAACCTAGAGTAGTATTGTTTTCGCAATCAAAAACGAGGAGGATTCCAGGCATCAGGTCCTCGAAAAGACTGAAAGACAATGACGCATTGCAGAGACGCAAACAACCCATCAGCGAAATCTTTGATGTTTGTCTTTTCTTCCAAGCAATACTTGAAATTAAGCCGCTGTATTTCATAAATATTCTGAAATTGCGCATGCCCAAAAGGGTATAGATTATTTGAGTCGATAGCCTTTAAAGATACTTCAAATGGGATATGCATTGCTACCGTCGATTCTGGTATTGTCGAAGTGCTTGAACAGGCTTTGTATGAAATATCGCTGCCTATTTTTGTCCTTAAGGGCATAATAATGTTTCTTATAAAAACCTATAATAAATTATACTATGGTAGTACAAATATCGATTCCAAAAATTCAACAACATCGACTGTGTTAATGCCTCACTTTACACAATTCTGCAATCGGCTCGCCCAAGCCATGTCCTTATTTGGCCGTCAAACCTGTCGACTAAGACCAAAGCGAACATGGCCAGATGACGGGAACTTCCAAATTACGAGTCCAGAGTATCTTACTCGGTGACTAGCATTCATGACATCAGCTCAAACTCTGCAAATTGGTCATGTGTTGCTTTAAGCACCAGATTTGTGATCGCGTCGCATTCGCTCGAGGCAACGGCCCGCTGCCTTCTTTCGACACCACAAGCGAAATTTATTTGACTGAGATCGTGATCCGAATCATACAGGTGAATATCACGGCAGGTTCTCACTAGTAGAGACATCGCCAATCATGGCTGTAAGATGCATTATACTCGTTTTCCACCAAGTTCATCTTTTGATCCCTCGTTAAAACGACACCACTTCGCTCGGCTTCATCATTTCAGGCAATAGCCGCCTCGCTTTATTGAGGCCCAAACTTTTAATGGCTCATGACTCGCCACAATGTCTGTGCGTTCGCAAAACATTTCCGCGAGCTTCTGCGGTGTACCGCGAGACTAACGTTCACCTGGCGGTGACATGACCTGTCGTAACTTCGTAATTGGATCTGACGCCATCATGACAGCGCATCCGTCCATTTCTAATTACCGAAACTGACGTTATTATGGCGTCACATTCGATCAATAAGTCACAATGCTATTCCTTGCAAATCACCTTGTGAATCCTTGCGAATCCTCGATTGCGCACATGCTCTTCACAGTTGGCTTAGTCACTGATACTTTAATCTCCGCCCCTGTTACTTTTCGAACACTATTTATCATACAGTCCTAAGGTACTGTTTTCAATATAGATACTAACTTTCTTAGTACAGCCTTACGAACGCGCGTTCCTATTGCCTCACAGCTACTCGGGATGCAAGGAACCTGGAGCGTTCAGCTCGACTCACTGCTCAATCTGAAAGAACCCCGAGTTGTTGGCTCCTGCCCCAGGAGACCATGTCACGTGGTTAATGATGTCGCACAACCGCTGTACCAAATCAGTGTCCGGAGTGGTTATCTTTCAACTACCGCCTGCCAAAACTATGTCCGGGTTTTTTCATTAACAAAGCTGACGGCGAATTCTTGGAAGAACGCAACCTTTAACGCTACCTCGTTAAAAGCCTAATATGTTATGGTTTCAGTATGACATACTTATTCACTCAACGAAAATCCTAAGGCTCGGCATCTAACTAATTCTGTCTACTAAGCGTACCAATCGTAACAATGCTGGTATTGCCATCTATGCTTTTTTTTCAGTTTTGTTTGCATTCTAAATTTTTCAATCACGCACGTAACTGTAAATTTTACTTTTGCTATAAATCGTAAAGAAGCGAAAGACAATTCAGTACCTACAAGGAAACCTTGTTAGATTAACAGCCACTGTAAAGAAGGAAGATTTAAAGGGTATCACAGTGTTTGCCTGAGACGTTATCAAATAGGCGAATTTTCGCGTCGTTGGGATCGGGTTCTTTTCCGGGTGTTATCTGGTTTCTGACGAACTCTGCACATTTGCGTTAAAGCCCACTTTTCTCTGTGCAGAAAAGTGACTAAAATGTACTATGAAGTCTTCGTCTATACACAAAACTCGCTGAATAAATAGAAAGCTGAAAGCGTGAATGTTTTTTGTAATAGGTATCACCGCAGACGCTATGTGAGTGAGAGCGGTTTATTACTGTCGTTGCGATCTAGGATATTTTCCAGCCTGTATTTTGCGCAAACTCCAGACACTGTGGACAATGTCTGAAGCAACGCATCTACTTCCTTTCCTGGTACTGTGCAAGAAGCTATGCTGTAGCGGTTTTTGTATAGAAGACTCCTCAAGCGAATACCCAATTCACGAAGCAAAGCTCTCTCTGAGGAGTCGTTCAATCGTCTTGTGTATGTGTAACGGCTGGAGAGCCGTCCTTAATGTATAGTCTTCTTTTTTTTATTTTTAAATGGTGAGCAATGTTGCACACGTTACAGAAACTAAGTAACCGAATACAGTTGGGATTCCTCCTTCTGAAATTTAACTGATTAAAGTGGTGAAATATTGCCCCAGGAAAACAACTGCAGATGACTGAATAGTAATCGATCATAAATGGATTACATTTGTACAAAATAATTGTTGCCATGAAAGAAACTCGCTCAACTCGAATTAACTAGATCGACTTGCTTGATAGTTTTTCAGCGTTATTAATTTTCACCAGTTCTTTTTCGCAGCTGTCACCAACGATTTCCCAACGTTGCTTCGTCAAGACATCAGTCCCTGCACTGGACACTTTCTCTATGTAATTGTACAAAAATAATATTAGTTATATTTTTGGGGGGAGCCGCACAGAGACCCCACAACAACTTGATGAAATACCTGCTAAATTGAAAACGTTTTAACGAGTGCCATGTAAAACCAATTGTAGGTTACTCTTGGCTGGCGATTTTAATTCACCAAGCAAAGAAATAACTGTCTTTTCGTACACTGGTTTGTCATTAAAACAATATGCCTGATATTTTCATCGCCTTTGACCTGCTTCAGATAGTCAAGAATTATACTACAGTTCAGAATCATTCAAGTCCAATTATTGATTTACGTTATTTAAATGTTGCTGTTAAAAGAAACGCCGTACGAAACGACCAATATTTCTCAATAAAAGCTCTTGTACTGACATTGATGAATGCAAGTATCGATTGCCGAGATACTATAGTTCCTTTCTTAATTTTTTCTTACTCACATGATGAAAAAATACTGACACCCTCGAAATTCATTATCACCATTTCGAAATTGTAATGGCAATATGAATGACATGTTGTTTTTTTATGTCCTTTCGTCTTTCAATGCATCGAAAGCTTTGTTACGAAGACTGCAATAAATGTAATCCGAGGATCACAGGTAAAGCACTGCGGTCACAGCGAAGGTTGACAAAAAAAAATTGAAAAAACAATGGAGAGTAGGAAACTGGCCTAACAAATCCTGAGGAATAAGTATGAACAACTAAAGTAGCATACAGCCCACGACGTGGAAAAATACTTTTACACAGCTAGCCACTTTAATTAAAATATTTCGACAGAAATCTATGAGGCACGTAGCTCCAGCCTCAGAATCAGATCATACATTTAAATAAATTACATGTGTGACCGCAGCGTTGCTCTGATGTGCTCTTTTGAAATATTATTTGAGATCAGTATTTACCCAGGATGACAGATATCTTATTATTATTTTATTAAATTATAATCAAATCAGATGTGGTTTCCAAGCCAGGTACTCTCAACTTATTTTTAAACTTAACATTAATAAATCCTACACACCACAAGGTATTTCCTGTCGTGTCATCAAGCGTCATGCAGATACGTTTTCCAGTATTATGTATCTTGTTTAACACGCCATAAAACTAAGGGTCGTTACCATACTACTATAGAACGATGAAAACAAAACTAGTTCTTAATACTGAAGACAGAATATATATTCTGAATTACCGCGTGATGTCATTAACCCCTATACTACTTAAAGGCTTAAAACAAAATAGTCATAAACAAGTGGCCGATTTGCTTGAACGAAGCAGTTTTCCAACCAATGAAGAGCATTGCTTTATTTGATGTTTTTCAAACATTACTTATTACTAACTATACATTTTTACGCATGAAATCGAGGAAAAGAACCATCTGATAGAAGGAAAACAGACTGCCGCTGCCAATAAGCATTTGATAAAGTTTCGCGTAGCAACGTTCTTTTCAAAGATGGCTGTGATGTAAAAAAATAAAATTATTGCTGTGGCCTTTAACCTACTTAAGAGACTGTCGATGGTTTTTGACAGTAAATTAATTTCTTTCCCTTCGAGTTCCTGTTGATCCCGGCATTTTCCGGAGGTGTGTTTTAGGCCGCTTCTTTCCTTGCTTTTCTTACTGAGCCGCGAAAAAATATAGCAAAAGCACAGAACCTACAGGCCACAAAAAGATTGTAACTCAAAGTTCTCGCTATGGAATGTCATGAGCGCAGTGATCAAAAAATGCGGTCACGAAAGACAAACATCAGAGAACAATCAACAGTTTTTGAGGGATGCATCTTCTAAAAACGTTATTTCAGCCATTGCTTCCAACACTGTCGACGTGTAAATTGAGAAAAGCATAAAGTACAAACGTTCCCCGTACGCCCAGTTATATCGGAGGATGGTCTGGCATCTGACAACGTCATCCTAATAAATGCGAAGTCAGTGCGTAATGACCGTTTCTAATAGCCACCCTGAGCAAGAAACGAACTATGTGGAATGTTATAAAGAAGAACATAGGGTTATTACATTCAGAAACGGTTGAAAACGCAATAATGCTGTTATTAACTTCGTATACCTCCCGTGATTCTCTACTTTTATGCAGCGTTTCAGCAATGTGGTAGAATCGTCCTGGAGAGATGCTATAAACTGCTTCACGCTTCAGAAATAAAGAGAGCTTTCTGTACAAAATATTTTTATGTAACCAAACACGGGGAGTCCTACTAACATTCCACAGAGAAGTTATTTGCGCAAGAATGGCAGATTTCTTTATGTTGGAAAGAAGGCAAACATTTGTGGTGATAGACAGCGCAACAACACAATAATCTATAGATGCAATGTTATCCATGTGAACACATTTGAGAGCCAGGGAAGCATGGAGAATACTTTCCCCGGCCGCTTTTGTCGGCGAAAAATATTTGTGGGTGCCACCTGGCCGCATAGCGCAAAATATATTTTTAATAACGTTGTTTATTGCATCAGGGCATAATCTAATATGTAAAACAATGTTAAAGGGGCATGAAATTAAAAACAATGTTGGCTGTGGAACCTGGCGACATTTTGGACCTGTAAAAGGTCTACTTGCCGGTGGACTCTGCTGGCTTCTTCGAACTAGGTTTGGTGGTTTTCAGTGCGCTCATGATTTCGTCAACGAATCTCCAGCGCTGGCCTTTATTAGCACAAGAGACTGGTCGACGAAGTGCTGCGTGCACTGAGAACCACCAAACCTAGTTAGAAAAACCCAGCAGAGGCCACCGCCAAGTAGACATTTCACAGGTCCAAAATGCCGCCAGGTTCCACTCCACCTCTTACACTGTAAGAGTAGTTGTAAGTAGGTAGCCTGCATGCTTTGTTTCTTCCTCAAATATAAGACTCCTCACAGTTTCCGTAAATATCGATAGCGTTTTGAGAAACTAGAAGCCAACGATTTTCAGATTGATAAATGACGTACTTGCTTCAACCTTTGGCTGGGAAGTAAGGTATAACCTTTACTACTAAAGAATATTTCTTATTTGTAAAGATACTTTTATAGCTAAGCGAGAGTTTGCATACGTGTCTAATAACGCTCATGCATCTCTGAGCAGCTCTTTCTGCCTCCGCGCAAAGCTGGGAGGGAAGATTCATCTGAAACGAAGGCATCACAATTATACTGGGAATGATCAAGCTTTAAAGTGGCACGTAAATTAATATCTTTGCCACATTCTCAAAAAGGTGAAGGCAGGGTTGGCGAAGAATGCAAAGTGTTGCACCTATCTCGCATTTACGCATCAGGAACGCGCCGAATTTCTATCTAATCTTCGTTCCTGTTTCAAGTTATGATCTGATAAATCCGCCGCAAAACACTCGCACACTGTGCAGCATACTCATCTATAGACGTAAGAATCCGGAAAAAATAGGGCGACCTCTTTGAAGCGCTGAGTAATTTGCAATTTTTCTTTCGTAATTAAACAAAAATATTTTTACCACTTCAAATCATTCGGTGCGTACTTCAGCATCTCCAACACACAAATACTTACATAATTTTTGAAGCAAATGAAAATTAAAATGAACGTTTCTTGTTATTTCAGTTGTGTTAATAGGCGGCGTTTTAGCACTTTTACAAATGCTTTTATTATAAGTTCCTAAATATGATTTGCCCCCGCTTGAAATGCATGTGAACCCGGTTCGCCTAAAGTTCGTTTGCAAGGAAATAACAAAAAATTAGCACCAAGCGCTGGTATGCCTGTCAAAAAACACTTCGAATAAGTGGTGCCAGAGATTATTCCAATGACGGAGGGCCAACGCATTCGCTTCCCAGCCCCATTCATGCAGGCTTGAAGTCTCAGACTTATAATCTGACCTCGTTTGTGGGAGGCGATTTGTTCTAAAGCAAGTAATCGGCGGCGTGTGTAGTTGATTGCGCATTATTGTGATCTCGCCTGGGCTGGTAATCTAACCCGGTCATCCTAATTATCGATGCGAAATAAGGAAGTCGCTTTGAGGGAAATTAGGGGAATTCGTTCTCACCGACGCTCTGGCAACCCCTTTTACAGTGGTCTCAGGGACAGGGCACATCTGCTAATTGCTGCGTTGGTCAGAAGAAAAAAAAGTATGAGTTCTCAATGCTGCTGCAGTGGTGCGTGTTTGAAGACAGTTGCGCGTGTAGAAAGCTATGTTTAGGTTACGCAGTAAGTAGTTTGGAGCTGATCAGTTTTTGCGTGCATTGCCGAGACAGCTTTAAATGCCCCGTTCTCCAGAATATATAGAGTAGGCGTAGTAGGAATGAGCATTGCGAGTGAAAAACAAAAAAGCATGCCTGTTGAAGGGATTAGTTTATTTTTATTTGAAGTCTTCTTATGTGGCGTATAGGATGGGGCTGTGTTAACCTTAAAGTCAGTTGTGTAGATTATTCTTTTCAAGAAACCGGAGCAAACTTCGGCTCTGACTTTGTCCATTAGCCCCAAGTTCAAGTTTTCCTCCTTTGTAGCCGACAGTTCAACCGTCTGGTTCTTGATTTCTGCATCCCAAATATGTTTTTGGTAGGTGATATATCCTAGCACTGGATGCGAGGCGTATTGTGTGATAAAACTATGCCACGTGACCTCATCGAGTGGACAAGTGCTGCTAACTTTGTAGCTCATTTAAGACAGGAATCGAACCCTTCAGGAGTATTGCTTCCTGAATTATACCGGCTATTTGTAGGCCAAACAGACCCGGTGGTCTCGCTTGGTTAAAGAACGGCGTTACATTTATGCGGGGGAGTTTAACAACTAATGTTGCTGTTTATGACTGGATGATAATGAGTTATCACGATGTAATTGATTAAGAAATAAAGGCATTATTAACAGAGCAAGTAGAAAAATGAATTATCCGCAAGGGGCGTCCCAGGAGAGATGTATCATGCTGTCCCCTCATTGTTTGAATGCAGAGCTTACGTCCTCCCCCCCACCCCCCTCCGTGCCATCCCCTTTAGTCGTGTTAAGCGTACCGTTCTTTTTATTCGGTTGTAATAGTGTTAAGCCTAGTTGACAACGCTTTTCATGCCATGTTCTTTACTGGTTTCAGAGATGTTTTCGGCACAATATATTTCTTGTGCATTTCTCTTTTTTCGTATATAAAGCCAAAAATAATATCCTGTAACTGCTCCCTGTAAATCTTCAACTTCTTTTAACAAAAGGGAAGTACATGTGCTTATTCGTTAAACAAAAAAGGTGTCGCCATCTTTTGTTCATTGCATCGAGCGGATACTGAGCTTACGTCAATAAAATTGGATTGGTAAAACGTTT
>JAJIZL010000278.1:76255-186883 GCA_023969395.1 Amblyomma maculatum | reverse complement strand
CGGCACAGCAACTCACAGAAATACGGCTAGGCTGTTCCTGCAGGCACTGCTTCAATCTTCGCGTCGGCGATCTTCTTTCGGTCGTCCGTGCACACCCTGCTGGCCCATGACGCTCGCCGGTTGCCCCGCGCCGGCCTTTCCGCCGGCCCAAAAAGCCCCGCGCCTCGCTTCTGACGCGCTTATCTACCCTCGTCTGTCGCCGCTAACATCACGCCCCCCAAGATTACCTGCTTGCTCATGCGCACTCGCGCTGCCCGTGCAAACACAATACAAACAGAAAAACGCGCGCGCGGTTTGAAACACCTTAAGGGGCTAAGGAGCCCCACAAACCATAGTTATAAAATACAGGACGTTGCCTCGGAAACTGGTCTACTTCCGTGGTCTTTTTCTTTTCCGAAAACAATACGCAGTTGGAACGAATTGCCTTCAGGCTCGACCTATGTTATGTCCAATGATGATTGATTTTTTTTTACCTTATAATAGCCATTTATGTTTTGTGGCATGCACATTTTCATCGCCTTTATTTTGCTGTGATTTCGACTTGTTTCCGTGACTGACACTGCCTATGTCATGTTTGATTTTTATGTATACCTTCTCGCCACTGTAATGCCCCTTGGCACTGTAGGTAAATAAATACATCTACGCATGGTGACCGCAATTATCGTTTGCGGAGAGCGGCGAGGCTCGTTTCTCTTCTCTGTGACCTGCGCGCTAGGTAAGGCTTTGCGATACGTCCTT
Organism: Amblyomma maculatum; assembly: GCA_023969395.1. Lineage (NCBI taxonomy): Eukaryota > Metazoa > Arthropoda > Arachnida > Ixodida > Ixodidae > Amblyomma > Amblyomma maculatum. Next base: position 186,145 of record JAJIZL010000278.1, on the reverse strand, counting down.
TATTTATTATTTCAGCTTCCTTCTTCAGTATATTCTGTCGTTTCTTTTTTCTATATATCCTAACGTTTCTCTTATTGTAGTGTAGAAAATCTGCGAATCCTACTTGCCCAGATCGTTTCTTCTCCGCTTTGTTTCTTTCTTTTCTGGAATCATTGTCAAGCCCCTGAAGATATTGTTGCGAGTGCAATTAGCTAGTCCTGCTCCGGAGGACGATGAAGTGCGACAGCTGCCTAAAGACGACGACGCTAAAGGTGAACAAATCTGAGCTGCGATCAACGCTAGTGGTGCGGACTGCTATCATTTCTGGATCTTCCCCGCAGCATATTGTGGTGGACGTGAATTAGTCGATCCCGTACAACAAGCTGGATCTCCGCAGTGGCAGCCACGTCGGTACTATCACAATGTCTGCAGATGCCTCACCCTCTGCGGTGCCGCTCCATCTGTCGCCATTTCTTAACCCCGGGATCTGGGCACCTTCTGCGGGGCCGACGACGTTGATGTGGAGGACTGGCTCGCAATCTACGAGCGAGTAAGATGCAACCCTAATCCTAGCAATTGTCATATTCTATTTGACTGGCCCTGCGCGCGTGTGGTTTGAAACTCACGAAGCAGAACTGACATCCTACGACGTATTCAAGCAAAAGGTCGACAACCTCTTCGGCAAACATATTTGACGGCAGCTTGCCGCCATGAAGGACCTGGCATCTCGCGCCCAAACTGCGTCCGACTCCCATATTTCTTATATACAAGACGTCATGTCCTTGTGCCGGAACGTTGACTCGACCATGACTGACGCTGACAAAGCAGGCCACATACTAAAGGATACTGCCGATGACGCATTCCACCTCCTCTTGTCTAAGGACTGTTCTACTGTAGACTCTTCAGGTGCATCGCGCTTCGAGCAGGTGAAACAAACACGCATATGCCACCGTTCTGATCACCTGCCGAAGACAGCAGCTAGCTCGTCCTGTACTGACCTCCCTGCTCTTCATCAGCCTTCCAACAAGAGTACCTTCAATCGTATCGTCCGCCGTGAACTCGAGGCTATGGCTTCCGCTGTTTCCTCATCGCAGCTGACGGGCAACTTGCCCACAGTATGCTTCATCCAGGCGGTTATTCGCCAGGAGGTTGCTAATTTGGGCATCCCTACTGGCCAAATCCCGGACACCATTCATTCCTACTCAGCCATCCTGTAATAGCTGCTTCCTCCAACCCCAGCTTCATACCTTAATACCGCTGCCGTAATTCTAATTACTGGCGTACCGCTGGCGATCCGATTTACTTGTTCCCGTGTTGGCAATATCTCCCGTCACTGCCGTAACCTCTGGTACTCGCCATCATGCCCATTCTACAATTTCAATCACAGTGGAGTGTCTGCACAACGCTGTTCCTCGCCTTAACCTGACCTGTCCTGTGCTGATCTTGTTCCACCTGTTCTTGTTTCTAGCCGGTCGCCTTCCCCGTATACCAGACGTTCCCGCTCTCCTCTTTCTCGCCGCAATTCTTCACCGTCCTATTACAACCGCTTCTCGAAAAACTAGCCGATGAAGCCCCCGTAGGTGACGTTATATTTGTGCCCGGACCGAAAAACCTCTGATGAATCCTGCCCTACACATTAACCGCGCCGATGTTCTTGTGGATGGAGTTCTAGCTTCAGCTCTTATTGATACCGGCGCCCAACTGTCCATCCTATGCTCTTCATTTCGCTGTCGCCTGAAGAATGTCCTTACGCCAGCCGTCTCGTCCATAGTTCGCATCGCCAATGGCAGCTCTGCTGCTGTGGTCGGCATGTGTACGGCGCGAATTACCATTGCCGGCCTTCATGTCCCAGTGTTGCTCACCATCCTACAGGAATGTTCCCATCACGTTATTCTTGGGAATGACTTTAACGGACCACTCTGCCCTCATTGACTGCTCTACTGGGCTAATTCGCTTGGGCCTTCCGCTCTGCACTTAATACTCCGCCTGTTCACCCCGTCTTCGCTCAGCACAGTTCTGCCGCCTTCCTCCTGAAACTGCCGTTTACATCTCTATGTTGCCATTCCCACCCGTCCCCGCCAGTGACTATCTCGCGTATCCCGTTACTAATGTTATCCTGCAGCGGCACATCACCCTTCCGCATCTAATTGTACATATTTCCCAGAACCGCATCACTCTCTCTGTCCACTTCAGCTTGTGAACTCAAGTTCTGTCCAAAGGAATTTCACTAGCTTTGCTGTCCCCACTTAGCGATTGAGCCATTCCGCCCTGACTACAGATCATCCAACTTTTCTCCCTGCAGCCCGTCCCTTGTCCCTCACATTGCGTCCTGTTCCTGTTTAAGAGCATGAGTGCATCTGATATTCAACCTCAATTCGCCGCAGAGTTACACAACCTTTCGCTCACCAAAAGTGACCTTTTTGACTTTGGTACCCGCCTATTGGGTCAAGCTGCAGTTTTCACTCACTGCATTGACACCGTTGACGCCAGTCCTATTCACAGGCGGCACTATCATGTTTCTTGTGTCGAGCGACGCGTCATTCAAACGTGGGTCGAGAAGATGTTGGCGAATGACATAATCGAGCCTTCCAGTAGCCCCTGGGCATCCCCTGTCGTGTTGATTACGAATAAAGATAACCGTTGGAGATTCTGTGGTGACTACTGCCATTTGAATAAAATATTCAAAAAAGGTATGTATCCTCTTCCGCGTATCAATGACGCACTTGATAGTTTACACGCAGCCAGCGACTTATCAACCATCGAACTTCGTTCCGGCTACTGGCAGATCTCTGTCGACAAAATAGACAGTGAAAACAAAGCGTTCTTCATTCCTGACGGCCTCTATCAATGAAAGGTCATGCCTTTTGGATTTTTCAGTACTCCAGCAAACTTCGAACGCATGATGGAGTCGTCGCTTCGAGGCTTCAAGTGGACCACTTGTTTGTGTTATCTTGACGACGTAATCGTTTTCTCCTCTCCATTTACAGCCATCACCATCGCATTTCTACAATTCTAACGTTTTTTTCGTCGGGCCGGACTTAACTGAACTCCAAGAAGCGCAGCTTCGTTGAACGAGAAATTAAAGCCCTTGGACACTTGGTTAATGCTACCGGCGTTCAGTCTGACTCCCACAAGGTTCCCGCTGGTAGAGATTTTCCGACTCCGCGCTCATTCAGCGATGTTCGAAGCTTTATTCGCTTATGCTCCTATTTGCGACGATTTGTCCCGAACTTCGCAGCCCTTGCTCGTACTCTCACTCACCTTCTGAAGAAAGGCATTTCATTCTCTTGGTGGCCGGACCAATTTGCCGCTTTCGCGGAGCTTATTGCTGATGTCACTACTCCACACGTCTTGATGCGTTTAAACCCATCGGCCCCGTATTGAACTCTGCACCGACGCAAGCGGCCATGACAATTGAGCTATACTCTCTCAGCGACAACACGGCCGAACAAGGGTGACTGCGTATGCCAGCCATCTCCTATCTACGCCCGAACAAAGTTAGTCTATCAGAAAGCTAAAGTGCCTGGCGTATTTTCGGGCTATTACCGAATTCCGCCCCTATTTCTTTGGCCGCCTCTTTACTGTGATAGGTTTCTTCAGAAAGATTTGAAAGGATTGACCACGAAAGTGTTCCGCTATGTTGACGATTTTCTCATTTTTATGGAAGGTGGTGGTCCTACCCGTCTAATTATCGATGGGTTGAAGGCTTTCAAGAAAACAGGCGGTAGTTTACATTTCACGTGTGAATTAAGCTCCTCGAAATGGACGAATGCAGTTGTTGTACTTTTTTTATTTAGGCCAACCACGTGCGCTGGTCTTTTTTCCTAGATATAATAAGCCACAATTGAATTTCTCTTCAGGTCACTCAAGTTGATTAAGAATGACATTGCTTCAAATGCATTAAAGTTGGCGATAAGCAAGTTTTGTTTCCGTCGGACTAATCACGCCTTTTCAGAAAAGGTGGCTAGAGTGAAAAATTCAGGGCTCCCAGAGTCTGTGATGGCTCCGGCAGCGCATAAAATCCTTAAGTAATGAAGCGAAACTTTTCGCCAAAGGCATGGAAAGGAAAGAGCGAGGAAATGAAAGTTTTTCACTGTCCCGTACTTTCATAGCATTTCTCATGGACTTAAAAGGCAGTCAGTCATTACGACGTGGACTTGATGTTCTCGCAAAAAAAAAGAACTCGGCCGAATTTGTGCTGCCGTTGAGAGGCATTACACACAGCGGGAGAGAAGGAATGGGTGCGGCGTGAGTCACTCTGATTAATCAGTGAAATCTACTTGCGGGGTGGTTTATTCCATTCCTTTATCCTGTGGGCGGCTTTAACGGAAAAAACGTGCGCCTTCGTTCACATACTTGATCACTTGATGGCGGTTCAAAGACACACCTTTCCAAGCATGTTAATAGCAAAAAATGCACTCCACTGTTTAAAGAATCGTTCAGTCGTGTCCGACTCTTTGTGACCTTATGGACCATGTCACGCCACGCTTTCCGGTCTCTCACTATCTTCATAACATCACAACTTCATCTGCAGTGCCTCGAGGATGCCATCTAACCATCGCGTTCGCTGCCTACCCCTTCTCCGGCGACCCTCAACCTTACATCCACAACTGAGCGTCCTTTTGGCTTAGCCCAGCCGCTTCATTCGTCCTGGAGCTACTAAGAATCGCTCTTTGTTCATCCCTAGTAACATGTGGGACGCCTTCCAACCTGGGGGGCTCATCTTCCGGCGCCATATCATTAATGGTATTGTGACTGGCCATAGGGTTTTCTTGGCAGGAAATACTGGAGTGGGTTGCCATTACCTTCTCCAGTGAATCACATTTTGTCAAAACTCTCTGCTCGTTTAAAGAATCCCGAAAACAGCACGATAGATTATGGAGACTTTAAGGATAAGGCAGCCGATAAATGTGTGAGCACGCCTTCGTGGTTATTACTCGACTCGGAGTAGAAATATCTGGAAGATTCACTTTCTTTTGATACGGTTTGACTTGTTTCACCGGCTTTTTTTATGACACGATCTTAGCTGCGCATGTCTCCTGTTTTTGCTCTTTGTGTTTGTTTTTCTGCTTTCTGTATAATTTGAGTGTCTCAATACATTTGGTCAGTTGATAGCGAGCACTTGTTATGTCCTTCTTCGTCTCAGTCCTCGTTTTGTGGTGCCACAACTGAACAGTTGAACACATTCCGAATGCCATCACTTCGGCACTTCTATTTGTGATTCTTCCGCTCCCATCTTCCTCCCGTCCCTCACTGTGAGGTTCAGGTGTCAATCGAGAAATGAGGCAGATGCTCTGCTTTTCCTCTCAGCCATACAATTGAAGAGGTGCATTGGTAGTCTTCACATCATCGGTTGGAGTTCATTTCAGAATATTTGCTCAAATGTGACTATGTATGGTGGCTGACCAGTGCGCGATGAGGCGGAAATGAGTCGTTTGAATTGTGGACTCTCGGAAGAGGCGCCTGGTTAAGCTGGAGTTGCCAAGGAGGGTTTGACCCCTCAGCGATAGGTTTCTTTTTTTATATATAAAGAAACTAAGCGGTTATTCCCGCAGCATTTGTCCCATAGGCACGTGTGCGGAAACGTAGAGGAAGGAAGAGGTTCGGATTGCAGTCACTTCAGAGCTGTTTGTATGTTTGCTTGGGACCTCTACTTTCCCAAACATTTCATTAGCCGATATCCTTTCCCCACTATTTATTTAGCTAACGGAAACTTTATTTTCCTTTCCCTGGCCATCGATTGATGAAAAGTGTGGCCTAATTTCCTATTTGTTGCCGTTCCCGCCGAGGGCGGAGACAGGGGGCTTAAATCTAAGCGCTCTAGTTAAAACCAGAGCTGATTTCGTCGAAACAAAGGTTCAGTCATGTAAATAGTTTTCTCTTTGCTTCTTTTTTTTTACGTATGTGTTAAATAAGTAGTTAACCTTTCTGTTGTGTCATCATCTAATGTGAATGTTTGCGTGTCCGAACCATCAATATATAAAGAATATTGATGATCTTCATCAAATGACTAATGTTTCCATCGATATACTGAAATCAAAGGGGGGAAAATTGGCATGTTAAGGCAATGGCGGGCAAGGGAGAGGTAGCAGATGTTATTCTTGGCTGCTGTCTTGTATACATATACAATAATATACAATACAATATACAATACAATATACAATACGTGTCTGCAGTGGCTACGGTGCTGCCAACCAAACTCCATGCCAGCACAGCCAACAGATAGCCCTCAGGAGGCAATATCTGCTAAACATATAAACAAAGGGCATTAAAAGGTTATTGCAGATTCAGGGTCGGCACGAAATATTCACGCATCTCAGTTATCAAGCTGCTGGAGGCCTCACTGTTATGAAGAATTAAGGGAAGGTGCAATAGCTTATCAAGAGTGTGCCTTTACTTCTTCCCAGCTCATTTAATAATGGCTCCCTGAGCGTCCGACTCGTAATAACTTCCCCTCAGCTATTCTCATTTCTGCTCACTCTACCTGCAGCTATAAAGAACCCTGAGGAATGCCCAGAAGATATATAGTTCGCACTGCATTATAATTCTCATTCGAACCTAGCTCAACTTAGTCCTCTTCCTAAACTTTCAAATTAGTCAATTTATGTGTGGTGAGAAGGCGGGCATGGAAAGCGCTAAAAAGTCTAAAAAGCGCTAAAACGCGCTAAAAGTGTAAAAAGCGTTATAAAGCGCTAAAGTCTGTGCTTGCTTCGCCCCGATATTTGAGATTACAGGAGGGCAATTCAATGTCGAACTTCCCACTACCACCTGTCCACGCAGTGCTCATAGCGTACGCGGTCAATAAAACTATTACCTATTCAACAACAAGTACAATAGCATCATTTGCCGATAAATAAAAGCATGTACTTTTTGAGGGTTAAGTACAACGGCTTAACAGAAAAGCTCGAGAATTTCCTTTTGTCCGACTTTGGCCATTGGTGGCGAACCTACCTTGAGAGAAAGTAAAAGCTGCCGCCGATGTTGGAAAACGTCTTTAATGCAGGAGGATGAGACCAAAGAGGAGGAAAGGCGGGGAGGTTAACAGAAAAAACAAACACGTTTGCTACTTTTTGCTAAGGTAAGGGGCGGGGGGGGGGGGGGGGGTTGATATAAAAGTGAAGTCTAAAGGGAATATACAGAATTAGGCAGTAAGTGAAGTATAGTAAGTATATCATTGTAGTTAGTATAGTCAGTAAATCACAGCATATCATGCAGGCCCGTGGTTCTCAAGAAGCAGAGTAGTGCTTGCAAGTTCATCGCCCCCGACAATAGCCATGGCTGATGACATACAACCATTTGTGCAAACGAGTGACACTCCACCGCACTGCAGATAGACTGTCTTTTGGTACTAAATATGGGGCACTAACTTAGAGTGTGGGCTATATTCTCTTTCAACCCACAGATTTTACATGAATGGCTATTAGCTATGCCAATCACAAATGAATAATAGTTGGTGAATGTTACACCAACCTACAGGCGGCACAGCAAAGTTGCTTCACATCGCGTTCGACTGTATGATATCCGGAGCTTCAGGTCAGAGTCCAGGAAGTTTAGGCAGGGGTTCGGAAACTCTCCAGAATTCAACTAGGTGAGCATAACTCCCGCGCAAGTGTGCTAAACCCTGCCCGCTGCAATTGCAATCGTCGCCTTGGTGGGCTCTTCGTGCGACCATGTTCGCGTAAAAATCGTCCGCTGTGCCGCTGTGTCTTGCAAGCCATTAGTGGAAGATGTCGTGTCCTTTATTTATGATAAAGTGATATAGCTGTCGCATTTCCGCGAATAGTTGCTCATGTGCTCCACGGTGAAGATCAGCTTGTAAGGCTTGCAGAGCTACTTTGGAACCTGTGAAAATAGATCACGGATGGAGGTTGTGCTAATATGCCCATTTGCATAAGTTACAATAAATCCCCTAGTGCGGTAGTGCAACGGGTTCACAAGAGGGTCGCTGCTCATTTCCCATGCAGATCGCCTTTCCTCATGGGGCCAATGATATGCTATGCTCTGCGGTGTCATTGCTTTCTCGGAACTCTACGTGATCTCTTCGGCAATACTCTCCAAAAGACGCAGTTCAATTCGGTCGCTGTCTCCTGTGCAGTCGCGCCACAAATTGTGCGAACGCTCTAATTTTTTTCTATGTGTCAAGATGGCAACCAGGACGTCTCGAGCAGTTCAGAAGCACTGTTGAAGGCGTCGCGGGATACATAGCGGCCAAATTTTCTTATTCACAATCTTACAAAATGTCGCGTTGCCGCCAATTCGCCAAATAAAAACAGTACTTTTATTCAGCAGCAGATTCAAAGATTTTAGCACCCTACTCTTAGAATAAAAGATTGTTCCGGGCTTCCATCCTGCGGCTGAAGGCGTGGCGCAGTAAAACAATTTCCTGCCTATCGATCTCCTACAAGTAGAGAAGATGAATTCACTCTCTCCTTTTGCCAACTGTAAATCATGGTGGGTGGCAGGGGGCTTCTTTATGTATCATCTCCGGCCCGCGGCCGCGGATAGTTCCGCGCAAGAGCCACGGCTTGAGCAAGGGTCTCTTGCCACGTACGCGTCAGGCCGCAATACGACAAAGCCATAAAGCAAAATATTTCGCTCTGTGACTTGTCTAGCAGAGACGTCACTTCTGCACCGGACAATTATGTGACCGACACAGTGTTTCTCGCCATAAGTGGCAAATAATTCCATCGAAATAAAATAGGCTGATAGATAAGACAGGGGGGAATTCGTCAAGACAACAGTACAGGTTATTTTTTTATGTGCTGAAAAGTAAGCATTGATTGATTCATTGACATACTAATATGCAAATCTCGCAGCCCAAGGTACAGAAGCGGTAGTTGTCATAAAGCAGCTCAAGGGAGTGCTGTCAAAATAAAACAAAGAAGCCTGCATTGAAGCTTGCCGCGTGCATGCAGATGATAGCCATATTGAACGTGCCGACACTGCCGACAATTAAAGCCATTGCAGGTCAAGCAACTGGCTTAGAGGCACGTGAGATCTCGGATATATCCTGGGCGACGTGGGGTTTCGCACACCAGCTCTGGCGCTCCTAGGATCTGATGCACGGTGTTACAAGCAGCTAAAATCTTCAAAAAGTTATCGAACTAGCATAGATAAGAAAACAAACCTTTTGGTTAATTATGAAATCATCATCATCATCATCAGCCTTATTATACCCACTGCAGGGCGAAGGCCTCTCCCATATTTCTCCACTTAACCCGGTTCTGTGCTAGCTGCATCCACTTGACCCCTGCGAACTTCTTAATCTCATCCGCCCACCTAACTTTCTGCCGCCCCCTGCTACGCCTTCCTTCCCTTGGAATCCAGTTTGTTACCCTAAGCGACCATCGGTTGTCCTCTCTTCGCACTACATGTCCTGCCCATGTCCATTTCTTCTTCTTAATTTCCACTAGAATGTCGGTAACTTGAGTTATTTCTCTGACCCACTCTGCACGCTTTCTATCTCTTAATGTTACCCCTGCCATTTTTCGTTCCATAGCCCTCTGGGTTGTCCTCAACTTAAATAGAACTCTCTTGGTTAGCCTCCACGTTTTAGCTCCATATGTGAGTACAGGCAAGATGCAACTGTTGCATACTTTCCTCTTAGCGATTGTAAAATGCTCACCACTAAATTCCTGCAAAATATTCAAGTAACAGTTTTCGGACATATCAACCCTCCTTCAAGAGAACTCGTAGCGACAACAATTTCTTTCATGCCCGGCAGCAGCGCAGTGCATAAGGCGCTAGTGCTGGTCCATCACATGCTCACTGCCTTTTTATGGAAAATAAGGTAAAAGTGCTAAATATTCGCCTTTCAACGTGTGACCTTCTTTGCATCTTTAGTAAATGATAAGCACTAATAAAGAAGGCCTCATTATTGAATTATTCTTTTATTGTCTCGGTATTTTTCACTGTCTATTATTTGAATGGTTTTACACCCACTCTTGCTATAGCCCTACAAATTAAAAATATAAATAAATAAAAAAAGAAAGCGCACTTCTAGGGTTGAGAAGTAAAAGATAGCCGACTTGCATAGATGGACTTGTCACGGCGAGTTGTCGGAACAATTATTCTTACTCTCATGTGTTACTGGTTCTACATAATACACATCTGGTAGGTGCATGAAGAATTTTTGGTCCCAGAAAGCCATGTGCGAAAGCTCAGTGTGGATCTCTCGCCAGGGCAACCGCTACCTCACAACAAAGTCAGAGCCGTTTGAGCCCCTTCTTGGCGCCTCCGCTGACACGCTTCTCATGTATAAGCAACTGGAAGCAACTGTTTGATGCAGCAGATTACTGCATCAAACACATCTCTACAAGCCCACAACACATACTTCTTTTGCAACACTTTGAATTGAAGAATTTCGGTCGTATAATATAACACCGTTATTGAGCAGTCCCCATGTTCTGTGTGCGTTCAATTTTGAGCACACAACAGTTTATAATTACATAACTATATATAATCTAATACGACACAACAAAATGGAGATCTTCCTGAACGCAGAAGCAAAAGCGTCCAATGTTTTTCTGCCATCGATGCTAAGCTGGGACGCACTTGCTGCTCGCAATTTGCCCTGTCGAATTCAATTCATCATGAGAACCAATTCGAGACATTCTAACACGTAGTTATGCTTCATTTTGTTTTCAAATCTTTTGCATGCTTCGGAACGAGCGCCTCATTACGTAAAAGCGAATGCTGCCGCATATAAAGGCTGCCAGCCAATACTCCAAACTACACTCGGCACGCCGACGAGCGTTGGTGCGAAAGCGCTCAGAAGGTTCTGAGTAGTGGAAGCGGATTTAGGCTGTCATCTCTCTGGGGATTCGGCACAGAAATCGGCATTATTGGTCGACTCCGCACGACCGGATCAGATGTCCTGAGGTGATATGAGGAAAGAGGCTTAATGGCTGTCACGGCAGGAGTACCGCTTGGAGGAGGAATATTTCATGGCTTATCAAACAGATGACGCGAAATGAAAGCTCGCTGAAAGTACTTGCTTTTCTCGGCGGCTTTAGCTGTGATTTGTCCTGTCAGGACTTGGAATCTGACTAAGGATTTCCTCATTTGAACTGATGGCTTGTGCTTTTTGATGCTCTCACTTGCCGTATTTTCCACATTTGAACCGATGGCTTGTGCTTCTTGATGCTTACACTTGCCGTATTTTGCATGTACAAAATACGCATTAGACACGTCCAGCGGACGTAATGCGATTTACAGAACTGTTCGCCTTCCATACTTACAAATTAGAAGCTGAGCGTTCAATTTAGGCAAAAAGGTATGATTCCGTGTTCTGTGCGATGTCAGGTAGTGTTAAAAAGCCCCAGGCGGTTGAACTTTGCACAGCCTTCCTCAACGGCATGTCTCAAAGCCTCAGTCTCTATGGGACCCTATATACCTTTTATAAATCATAAACAAGTTAGATACTGTGATATGCACAAGTACTAAAATACTCATCTTGACAGTTAGGGTCCTTCATAGGGGGAAAGTTTTCATAGAACATGAACTGGATGAAAAATAAACTGAGTGGCGCACATGAAAAAAAAAAGAAATAAAGTGGCCATGGAGACAGGTTTAGTGCCCCCATACAAAGGGCACTCAATACCTACTTGCCAGGTACATCATCATCTACGCGCCTTCTTCGCGCCTGGGGGCCTTCTTATGCCTTCCGCTTAGCTCCGGGCCGCCGGCCCAAGACTAGCCTTGGCACTTTTGAGCATCTTTCCACACTGCTAAATTGATTCCTAATAAACAACGAATTTTAAAGCCATCGCTATAGGCTGTATAATCAGAAGATTAAAATATCTAATTTTACATTTCAAGTACTATGTTCATGAGCCATATGGTGGACAAAAGCAACCGGGATTTGTAAACCAATACCCTATACTGATGACCGACAGTTTTCAGAAAAGGTTTGAAGTTTTGCCTGCACAATGTTGCAGGCTGAAATGGACCTTTTAAAATTTTGAGAGCACGGGAATTGAATACAAACTCGACATGGTCCATGTTTCCCTATATTTTCTATATCCGCTCGCCGTAGGAAGAAAACAGAGTTTAAGCACAGGGAGTTACTGAAAATTCATCAAAAGGCTTATGGGGCGTGTTTTTGGTTCTGCCTTTGCGACACGACGAAAGCTTATTTTTGAAAATTGCTCACACGTACCGTTTAGAAGGTACTATTGTTATTTGCGTGCATAAGCAACAGCACTAACGACGCCTGCTAAAACAGGTATATGGTGCCTCGTAATATTTGCCTGGTAACGCCTGACAAAAATATTTTCTAGCTGAGGCATGCTCCGTAATATTATTACTGGGGTAGTACATAAAGGCACGATGCTGCTGAAGGCACCGTAACACCCCTATAATCAGTCGGGCCTTGTCGAAGAAGATATTCCTGTTCCGCCTTTTTTAATGCGTAAGCATAAAGTGGGTACGTTGTCAAGGTCGTGTCACCAGAAGCCAAAACGAGTGATCAACTAATGAATTCGCTAGGTAGAGGATAAGTAAATTCCGCTGGAAAAGGTATTTAGTGCAAGCAGAGTATTTAGGTACTGAATTTGAGACAATTCAATCAGATGTCGGGTACGTCATGTCAGCAGAAACTTGTCGGCAGGATTACGGTCGAAAGAAACGAGTGATAGAAAAGTAATGGCTGCACTAGATATAGGATGAAACAATGTTGCTGTAGAAATATCAGGTACATGTTGTGTGATTGAGTGATTGGGTGATTATTCAGAGCCAAATAAATCAATCAGACATTGGGTAGCTTTTCACGGTCGTTTCACCAGAATATCGTCTATATTACGTTTGAACGAAACGAGGAACAACACAAAAATGGTTGCACTAGACAAGGGATGAAAAAAATATCGCGGGGGAAAATTTGGTGCATCCGAAGTCACCAGTAAATAATTAAAGCCAATTATTTCATTCAGAAAACGAAATAACCAAGGTGGTAATGTCGATGTTCAAGAGGGGTCACCTCGTACCTGGCTTCCATGGGTTGTTCCGTCATAGTATGACGTCACAAACCGGAAGTTTCTTCTTTCTTCTCCGTGTCTCTTCTTTTTTTCACAATGAATGCTTACAAAGTTCCCCAATGCGGGTGCCGCATTGATCTCAAACGCTTTTTAACCCTGTCTCTGCACATTTGCTCTTTGAGGCATAGAGTTCCTTACACTAACTAGAGGAAAAGCTGAGGGCGCTGCACTTCAGCCGCCATGGGCGCGCTAAAAATCATGGGCCGGTGTGCTACTTATTGCGGGACAGTCGGTTTTTTTCGGGTACGTGGAGTGGCGTTACTGCGATGTTTCTTTTTCGTCATCATGATCATCTGAAGGTGCGTACATAGACCGCAAAAGCCATAGTAGCGAAGGCGCAAAAGAAGACGTCGCCAATAAATAGTTTGTTTCCCGAAATACCACTAAAAACTCACTTAAGTGATTGCACAACCATCAATATTTTCATAACTTTTTTTTTATTTCAATGTTTGGGTATTAGGTGCGAAATATTGGTATTTGTGCTGCTTAAAACTAAGCCAATAGGAGAAAGAGCCATCACTTATATTGGATAAATCTCACACTGACGTGCTGTTTCTTTCTCTTTTTGCAATTTACAGTCACAATATTTAATCTTAGGACATTATTTATGGCAGAACAACGTTTATCTTTGCATTAGTTTTGGCCAAACGTTGTAGTTCTGCACTCGGTAGCTCTCCGGCCCATGATGCTTTGAGCGCCCATGGTGGCTGAACTGTTCGTCTGGAAACTCCATGTAGACTCTCATAGACTGCAGCACAGCTTTTTCTCTAGGTAAGAGTATGAAACTCTATGCTTTGAGCGGCAAGTGCACATGAAATGTCGCCTGCTATATGCTCCGTCATCTATCTTTGAATGTACTGGTCCGCGTAAGCAGCACGGACTTGTGATCTGCTTATGAAGTTTGTAATATTGACGTCGATATAATCTGACGAGCCTACAGATACGTTTTCGAGTGAAGATATGCGTGGGGCTGTCAAGGGCATCGAAGAAACGCCGCTTGCAGTTTTGTGCATCTGAATCCCTCTTCGACATCGTTCTCATTTTCGCGCTTCTTTTGGATCCCGTCAGTCATGGGCCTTTTCCTTTTAAAATTAGCGAGACGGGATCCCCCCAGACCTATTTTACCAGAAAAGGCTTATATTAAGAAAGCGTAATTAAGCGTTGCGTCTTGCGCCATGGTTCAGAGAAGCCGACACATTCTCACTATTAAGTCATGATGATTACGAACAGGACGAGTAGATCACGAGTGCGAAAAATGACGGCGGGTACAGTATGGCTTTGATAAACGTGAATTATATGTGCTGGCACTTGGGTTTCTCATCTAACTCGTCTTCGGTTCTCGCATACTGATTACCATAGAGTCATAGCCTGCCTGATTATGTGGAAAACAACTCGAGGAAGATATCAAGCCCAAACCATACAGACGCGCCTACGTCGTCCAGAAAAAAAAGTTTGTTTGACTTGGGGCTTCAAAGAACCTGGTGTGTTGAGTTGTCGAAATTGCTGCGCACGACTGCAGCTGTCGCTAACTTTGTGCCTTCAGAGAAGCTACAGATGGGGAGCGATATCATTTAATTTTAATGGTAGCAGCCCGCCTCTACCTTTCAATTTCTACGGGCACTAAAAATCGCCATATTCGGTTTGAGTAATGCTTTTACACATCACTAAATAATAAACAAGACCTACTATGGTTCTGATTTATAGATTGCTAAGTTCTTGGTGCACATGATGGACTCTTCACTTTGTTCGTTTGTACATTTTGTTGAAATAAATACCGTTATTTACAGTCTCACATGAACGCCAATTTTAGAACATGAAAGGTCTCATATCATTTATGTCATTGTATGAATGGGTTTGTGTTTGTATGAATGCGACTGCATGAAATTTTCGGCACCTGCTCAAGCCTGTTCGCGCTCCCATTGTTTCTCCAGTGCCGCGGGCGGAAATTAAATTTCAAAGGGTTTCGACACAAACATTCTATTGAACTTGTTGCTTACAAATAATTAACTACCAGTTTTGTACGTCTAGACCTTTTGTCTGCGGGGCTCACCTTCCTTTTCTGCAACTTTGGAAGCGTATTGGCGCTACCCAGCTCCGAAAGAGCACCAAGTGTAGTACGTTAACAATCCATAATGAGCTATTTAGAGCCGTGCTCTTGTCGTGCGCTTAGTGCACTGTAAGTATGAGGTGTTAAAAAGTTATACGCAGGGAGCCCGTTCCGGTAATCAATGATAATCTGCAGATCGGGTGAGCAAGACAGAAAATAAATGTCATCAGACGTAGTTAATAGCACCTAAATAATCGTCAGAAAAAAAAGGGCGCCTCCTTTAACAGCGTAGTCCGAATATTGAATCTCGAATCAGATAGGTCTACTCGGTTAAACAATTGCACTCTATTCCTCTTCTAGAGTATGTGTAGTCATGAAAGTATTTAAGGTTAATGTTGGGGCATCATAGTGTGGTTCATGTATATGGTAGAAGCTGTATTGCGTTAGGGGCAAGGACGTTTGCATGCTGAACGTGCGGCCGCTTTCATCCGTTTCTATTCGTTGATATAAGGTTACCCTGGCTGCTCCGCTGCTTTAGGGGCTTGAAGATCAGCTGCCTTCAGGCGCGTTTCCCTACACCTGCACAGAGCGTTTGGTGGTCCAATGAGCTTTTGGTGACTGACACACTATGGTGCTTGCCCGCTCTTCTTCGGCACTTTAGGCTTCCTTTTGACATTCATGTGCGGCTACACAAAGCGGCCCCCGAAGGAATCATAACGCTTTGGAATTTTTAAGTCTATCCGCTCAACTACACTGCAATCGGAAAATACTACTGGGACTTTGACGCTGAAAAGGACGCCTATGTTACTGCCTCACGAGCAGCTTCAGAATTTAAAAGTAATTCAGCAGAACTCAAACCATGAGAAGACGCTAGTTAGAACATGAAGAGCAAAAGCCATGCGAAAAATCTTCTGATACCTAAAGGTTCGCGCCATTGGTAAATAGATCTCTGGTTATCTGGCTTGGTTATATTGTTGCCCCATAGTGAGATAAAACATTTTATCGGCTGAATAGCTTTGATAATCGAGTTACGTTTCACCGTCAGGTCTGATGTTTGTCAGATCGATACTGGACTAAATTTACCGACAGTGGCATATAAAGGTTTTTTCCTTGAGTATCTCAAGGAAATGTAGTAGGTCTTTGTGAACATTCCAGCTAATAGGTAAAACATTTATATGGACTGTTAGCGCAGGCATGATCAAACTCACATATGCGAGAAACGTTTTCATGGAACACAACTGCACACAGAATAATAAAAGGACGTAAATTGTTATCTCACCTGAACTCCTTTCTCGTTAAAAAGCATAAGGTAGCAAGCTTCGAAACGCTCATGGGGCGATCATTACTCAATCGTCCAAGGCGTGTCTTTTTTTGACCCAATAATTGTATTTTAATCAGTTCAAGTTTTAAACATGATGTGACAAACTGCGAAAACGAATTTTGGCTTTAACATAAAATGTGTTCCGTCATTCATTGTTCTAGGGTTTGAATGTATTTATCAATTTTAGGCATGCTATCATTTATTTATCAGTTGGCTGATAATACATTCCAGTTGTGATTCCAATTAAGCACATTAAAAAGGGTGACAGACATGTTAGCAAAATATTGAAAATGTGGACCTGGTTACTTAAAATACGTGAGTGTATAGTGAACATTATGAGTGGACAGCGCGAACTAGACGAAAGACACAATGAACAGCTACAACTAGTCCGGCATTCCATTCTTCTTTAAGCAGTTTCTTACGCTAAATGGTTTCTTATTTGTGAATTTTGATAGATAGTATATTCGTTATTTATCTATGTATTCAGTTCGTTCTTCCGATTAATATTTCTCTTATATTTCGTAGCGTGCGTATATTGATGTTTGTCTATCAATCTATTTCATACTTGCTCTGTTTCCTTATCGCGTTTATATACCTGTTTCCGAGACGTCCGCATCCAAACTACGCTGAACCGCTATTTACGGCATGTTCTCGATCGAGCATTGGACGAGCATGAGATTGAAGGAAGCTTAGCATTCAACCGAACTCATTTCGTCCGAGGCCACAATTCCTGTTGGGGATTGTGGGGACATTCTACATTGTTTTTCCTTCTACTTTGTGTTGTAGGGCTCATGGCGCGCCGCACACTCAAAGGCCGCGCCACTATCCCAATGCCCCCTGCGCGGTGCCTGTTTCCCTCTCCCCGCTCGTTCGGGGATAACCGCTCCCGCGCGAGGGGGCTATAAAGGAAGCCTCGCGCCGCCGTCGCTCTCTTGGTCTCTGGCTCCTTGGTCCCTGGCTCTTCGTTCCGGCGCTCTCAACGACCCGCAGCCACCCGGACGACGACACCGACTTCGACGATCCCCGATCCCTGTGAGATTAAAGATGTTTGTCATACGGCCCACTGTGTGTTTGTCGTGCGCATCCCTCGGGCAGAGGAATCGCCCACAGTGTTTATCTTTCCCCTAAACAGTGTTTATCTTTCCCATAAACAGATAAAATTACTAATTTATGCGATTACCGAAGTAAAAATTAAGAAAAAAAACATAAAGTACAATTCAAAATGCTTTCCTTGGCCTCGCCGACTGCTGGCTTCTTTCCTTCAAGTATTATAACGAGTGCCCTCATTTCCTCTTCATTTGTCTGCTTGTAGCCTACGGGGGTCTCGGTTCTGGCAGTCTTGAAGGCATAGATAGCGTAAGAGGGTTCTAGCACAGCTTTCGCCCTCGCTCTTGATCACGTTCTACGGGACGCTGGCGGTAACACAGGACGTTCCACGTCCACCGCTATAGTTGAGGGCGGCGCTGGTGAACACTCTCAAGGTTCGTATACAGACAACATTAGTACCCAAGGAAGTAGCAGTTGGGACAGCGGCCGAAGTAGCTCAGTTGGAAGAGCACCGGACGTGATATTCAGAGGTCGTAGGTTCGGTTCCCACAATCGGCATGTTGTTTTTCCTTCTACTTTGTGTTAATCTTTCCGCTAAACAGGTAAAATTACTAATTTATGCGATTACCGAAGTAAAAATTAAAAAAAGAAAACATAAAATACAATTCAGAATGCTTTCCTTGGCCTCGCCGACTGCTGGCTTCTTTCCTTCAAGTATTATAACGAGTGCCCTCATTTCCCCTTCATTTGTCTACTTGTAGCCTACGGGGGTCTCGGTTCTGGCAGTCTTGAAGGCATAGATAGCGTAAGAGGGTTCTAGCACAGCTTTCGCCCTCGCTCTTGATCACGTTTTACGGGACGCTAGCGGTAACACAGGACGTTCCACGTCCATCGCTATGGTTGAGGGCGGCGCTGGTGAACACTCTCAATGTTCGTATACAGACAACATTATTTCCCAAGGAAGTAGCAGGTGGGACAGCGGCCGATGTAGCTCAGTTGGTAGAGCACCAGACGCGACATTCGGAGGTTGTGGGTTTGGTCCCCACCATCGGCACGTTTTTCCTTCTACTTTGTGTTTATCTTTCCCCTAGACAGATTAAATTACTAATTTATGTGATTACCGAAATAGAACCTAAATACAGAAAGTACGGAAATCCCATATCTGCTTCAGATATGGAACATATGCTGCCAGATACAAATATATAAGGCAGCAAATAAGACCTTATCTGGGCCAGATAAGGTCATATATGCGCAAAATGTTGCCCTTATATGGCTCAGATTTGGCCATATCATGCAACATACAATCCATACCTGAACGGGAGAAGGGACCTTATATGGCTTGATCAGGGGCATATATGGTATCCTCGCGGCCTTATGTGGCCTGATAAAGGGCATATATGGCATCGTCATGGCCTTATATAGAACGACCAGGGCCTGGCATCAACAGGACTTTATATAACCTCATCGGGGCCTTAATTAAGTACGCGCCATAGTGATTGTATATTACCAGGATATGGCTTTCGTCTGTCTTCTGCAAATATCCAATATTGGCATCATGTGGTCGAGCTTCAATTTTTCTACACTCAGCATGGCCTGCATGCTTAGTGTTAATTGTATCCAATTTAGAAAATAGCTACGACTCCTAATATTTCAAATATTCTGCAGATTTTGCTGCACTATAATTATTACACCATGTGTTCTTTAATCCATGAGGGCGCTGAGTTTTGGCTACATGCTCCTCTTTCCGTCTACTAACTCGCATTTTCATTTAAAATACGGCGGCAGTTCGGTGCACAAGCGCATGGTCGGTTAAGTTGAGTGATTCAAAATATCAAGAAAATGATGGCAGTTCAGTATACGGCCCCCTCTGAGCTGTCTAGACGGTGACTCACCCTCAGGGACAGCTGGCGGTTGCTACGTGGAGGGCCGCACTGGCTAGACAGTGACTCCTCCTCTCCCGCGTTCCCCTCTTCCCTCTCAAATAGCGGCGGCCCTTGCGTCGCGGGCTCGCATTTCATCTCTCCTCCTCGCTGCCACACTTTATACCGCGTAGGCCGCGAGCTCTCCGTTTTGTGTGGGCTTGCTTCTTTCCCCTCCTCCTTTCAACTCCGTGCGCCTAAGCACTTGTCTCGTTCCTTTCGTGGTGGCAAACATCGGAGTTCGGCGCGGCTGGCGGGCGTGCTGCATGTTGTGTATGCTGGGGTGTGTGTGCCAGCGCCTGTTCGCTATTAGCTGTGTGCATGTAACAGAAATGCGACAGCAAACCTACAAGAGCTTCAGTCTGACTGTCGGCACAGAGGAAATTACTGTGTCCCACTGCGGGTGGAAGCTGCCTCCCCAGCCTTGGCAGTGAACCTGATAGTCGATTGAGCTTTTCGAGGCTTCTGCCCAGGGTGGCCCGGCCAAATCATCATTGCGTCGGATCGCACCCTCATCATGCCGCCTCATCTTTACGCCCGATCACCAAAACCGTGAGCGTGAGACTTCTTGTCGGGAACCAGCACTTGAAAGCCTCAGGATATTGTTCACTTTATTATTTTGATGGAAAATTAATTTTCCAATCAGTAAATTGGATGGTAATTGCAAGTATGTGATATTTTTTCGTACATTTCGTTGCTAATTTGTCTTTCGCTCCAGCAATTTTAACAAATTTCAGTGTGTGGATAGGGTCCTTCGTTGTTTATTATTATTATTTGCGCTACCTAAGTAGCTTCATGCTTGATTTGGTTGAGGGCAGAGCTGTCGCTGTCATGACAAATGCCATCGGACATGCTTTTTTCTTTGTTTTCTCTCTTAATTTCAAAAGCAACCACGAGTTAGGCGCGTTCGCTCATTTTGCACTGCAGTGCAGTGCAAAATGACTGCAGTGCAAAATGAGCGAACACGCCTAACTCGTGGCTGCTTTAAGGTAGCACCAGTACTTCCTGACAGCCTATATGTATTTTGCTAAGGTTTAGGTATTATCAACAGTCCCAGCAGTGTGTGTTTTATCGCCCTGCGGTTTAGCGGTACCTTTTCCGGGTATCGACAAACCTTTAAATTCCCTTTCAATAAACTAGTTCAATTATTAGCCATTTATTTTATTTAGCTTCGCAAGTAAACCAGCTTAAACAAAAAGCATTTACTGGTTAAAGCTCTTTGTGTAAAAGAGTAGGATAAAATGTAATATCTAATTTAATAGGTTAATGTCTTTCACTTTAGCTTCTCGTGTAGACATTATTCTGTTCAGATATCCCATTAGTTTGTTATAGTATCGCACCTAAATGAGTAGAATCTCAATATTTACTTATGGATGAGCCTGTCTTTGACCCTCGGTATACACACGTAATTCAGGCCCGTCTTTGAGTAATTCCATATAGGCAGGGAAAAAAGAAACCTGTGGTTTCAAAGCTATTTGCTTGTAAGGTTTGAAATAAAAGGCGAAATTCAGGTTTCCCTTGGCAAACTTGATTGAGCGTGCGTTTAGCTGGAATACTGAAATTGTCTTGTGTGTGTTGTAATAAAGTGTTATGTTGATATGCAGATATATAGACCTATAGTTCAAAACCTACATGCTATGCGGGCTAGATCTTTAAATCAGGAATTGGGTTGATAAGGCATAACTGACCAGATATGCCTTATCTGGTACTCGAAATCAGGAATTGGGCAGATCAAGCATATACAACCAGATATGCCTTATCTGGTGCTCGAAATCAGGAATTGGGCAGATATGCCTTATCTGGCCTAGATCTGTCCTAATATACCATATCTGCCCAATTCCTGATATACCTGATCTGGATTTTGTTTATAAGTCCAGATATGGCATTTCCGTAAGGGGAAGTACAATCCCCAATGATTTCCTTGGCCTCGCCGACTGTTGGCTTCTTTCCTTCATGTGTTATAATGAGTACCCTCATCTCCCCTTTCGTAAAGACCCGGTTGCGGAACAGCTGGAGAGCCGGCTCTCTCACTGTTCCGCACTCGGGTCTAACGATAGCCCGATAGACCCGCACTCGGGTCTATCGGGCTATCGTTATTTCTACGTTGCCACGTGATGTGGTATAACGAAGGTTTGCTACCACACCATCAGCAGGTGTCCCGCTTAAAGAGGTCCCAACTGGTTAGTTCCTCCTCGTCGGTCTCGAACCAGACCCTTGCAGTGCCCGTCAAGTAGAAAATGACGTTAGCCAACTTCATGGTCGGGTGCCATTTGTTGTGTGCGCTCACACGCTCGTACATAGCGAGCCAGTCCTCCACATCAGCACCATACACTTCACTGAAGGTTCCGGGATCACGCGGGTGGGCAATGATGATAGCCGAGGTGAGGGACGCTAATGGTGCGGCCTCGTCGTTGGGCATGGCTAAAGAGCCTCGAAGTCGAAGACCGCTGCGTAGCTCCGTACTTGCTGTAGGTCACCTTGCACCTCAACCAATAGTGTAGCGTAGATGCACGCACACAAAGATTAGATGTATTGACAAATATTTACAGATGCGTAGCTGACCCCAGACGAACAACTTCGGGACAGCGGCGACCAGCACGAACCACCCACACACACTTCGACGTCCTCCATTTCCCCATGTTCCGCACGCTAGCACAGCACTTTTTCCTCGTCGTCCCTTGACTATATATATATATATATATATATATATATTGTCCCGTTTTACGCATAAGAAAAACTTTGGCATTCTTCAATCCCTTTGGAAAAGTGGACACAATGAAAAATTTTATATATATGCTGTAAGCAAAGGACTGTTATGTGTTTAACTTCAAGACCGTCATAATCCACGCTTCATGTTGTATTAGTATTGATTAGAGCATAAATAAAGCTCTTCATCCAGATCTGGGGGATTACATGTAACTGGCTTGCGGGCGCCATATGTTAAGGAATTGGCAGCGGCAGATAACTTATGGGAATTAGCTTAATGCTCGTCAATATTATTTTCATTTTTTTCAGAACGATTGCCACCTGATACTACCATTGTCATTAAGCGGTGTTAATTTCTTGGTTTTAGTTTTCCGAAGAAAGCTGTTGTTGATAATCAAAAAAGTGCTTGTTGTGTCTTTATTATTTTGGAGCAACTACTAATAGCCCGCAGCCTTAGCAGTTTTTAATCATTTGGTTTGCCTGTTTGGAAATGCTTTGAACATAGCAAACTCATCAAGGTTGCGTGGTGTCAATAAACGATTAAAGGCCTTACTTTTACGTTTCAGCATCTTGATGTGTATGGCTGTAATTCATTGCTTTTGAATGTTTATACTACTATTCTTTACTGTAGTCATGGTGAAATTGCGCAACAAACACGACACGAAGTAACAGGGACACGTAGCACGGGACGCAATTTCACCATGACTACAGTAGACATTTACCAGCTAGCCCGCCAACAGCTCCTGTTAAATACTATTCTTTGTTTGTCAGGAAAAATGATATTCAGAGATGTTCTTCAAGTAATCATAAATGCGTTTGAGCATTTATCAAATGTAGACAGAACGAAATTGGGTGCTCAGTTTACTGTAAGCACTTAATCAAAAGGTTCAAAATCTCTTGCTAGTGATACGCTAAAAAGTAAGTACTTCACGAGCACACATTATCATATAATATAAACTGGCCACTGACACAAAAACCGCACAGGGATCAAACATTTGATGCGATGGTCCCAGACCCTTCAATCACTCCAGTATACCAGTATACCGATAATCCTGTACAAAGTTCGTGCTATATTCGTTTACCATAGTACGGAATTTTTGTGGTAACGCCCTGAGCACTGTACCTCGCTCGATGGAGTGGCTCAGTGGCTAAAGGCTCGGCTACTAAGTTAGTAGACCTGTGTCGTAACCCGGCCACGAATTCCCCATTTCGAATGGGGCTCAACACAAGGTGTCAGTGTAGGGGGCTGAAATTATTTAAAGCCCTTTACTGTGGCATCCCTGACAGCACAATGATCGCTCATTGCTAACAAGCAGCGTGATCAGCTAGAACGTCCTCTTGTCCAAGTGAGGTCATGGTAATTCGCTTGTGGAAATGCTTGCGTTCATGTCTTGCATTTGCACGGAAATCTCATCACAAACTTGCGGCAGATTTCATAATTGAAGGAAATTGAAAGAAACGCAGCACAGTCAAAAATAAAAACATAACGTTTTAGTTTTCCTCACAAAAACTCCGTAATACATCGGGGCACCAACGGGCAGTGATAAAAGACGTTTCTGTGTTGACAGAAGTTTCTGTACTCACTACAAAATGTACAACAAAACAACGTACTAAAGCAATATTTAACGCGAAGAAGCACCACTTTAAAAACGTACTACATATATTACATAAAAAGTTTGATGCAAGGCCAAACGTTCACTATATATATTCTGTATGTTTTCAGCACTATTTGGGTTTTTGACTGGGCTGTTCTGAGACTCCTGTACCGTGGAATAAACGTAAGCTAACTTCGAGAACAGGCTACATAATTTTTGACTTCAATGGCATGTAACAAACGAAATTTAAAAGTAGTTGTGTGGCAACAAACCTTTTTCTTCTTTCTTTTTGCAAGTAAGAAAAAATACAAAGCAGGCAGGCAATAATGAATTTATGAAATCTAGCTATAGCATCGTTAAATATTGGGCTATTTTCATCGATATGCACGAATATGACCCCACCATGACATGATCACAATGGTAAGCATGAAATATGTGCCGAATAATTTCTACAGCTGCTAAGTTAATATTCGAGTAAACAACCAATCACAAGATGGCGAAACTACAGCTTTGCAAACCTTTAGCATTTTCTTTAGAACACGAGGCGTTTTCATGGCGATATCTGATGGTAGGACCAGTCATAAAAAAATAATAGACGGAATTCCTGCACTGCCACTGAATGCAGTATTGTGGGAAAGCGTTCAAATATCGAATTTCGATCCACATTTAGGGAGTCTCTGACGATATTTCGGGGGCAGGCCAACTTTACTTTTGCCGTGGATTATTTGTCTTTTCAAACTGAGCTAACTCGCATTATTGCGTGAAGTAAATTTTGGAAGTGTTCCCCAGAAAGTTTTGGGCTGAGCCAAGTGCATTGTCTGCTCATTGGTAACTATAGTAACGAGCCTTCAAAGGGCCTGGCGATAGCTGTGTGAGTCCGTTGAGCACATATCGAATTTCTTGACGATGGTGGTAGCAATGCGGAGCCCAAGAGAGAGGCATTAGGAGGTTAATCGGAAGCGGTAATAACCGCGAGACTGTGCATTGGTATCTCACGAGAAATTCCTGCCTTCAGATTCGCCCAACTGCAGGGAAGGTTTAGGGCGTTAGCTATTATTCTGCATTTTAGAAGGTCATCTGACTCCCGAGACTTGACCTCAGGTGACGCGCTAAGAGCCTGCGCTGCTAGTTTCTGCTGCTGCTGTTGCTGCTTTGCCTCTTTTGCTCGCACACCTGCTGGTTCTATGTCTAACACCTGGCAAACTTCATTCGTACCGATACGTATATTTACAAATACACAAAATTGCCGAACCGAATGCCACACAACCTTCCAGTCCTCTGGTAACCTTTCCCTCCACCGCCATCGCTCCCCATCTGGCTCGCCTTATGGCACCTCTCTCTTGAAAATACCCTCGGCATCTAGACCTGGTTGTGGTGTCCCTGAGGTTCGCAGACAGACACGGAGGAATGGCTTGCTGCCACCATGCAGTGCTTCGGCTGTGTTTCCTCAACGTTCGCAAAGAGGCGTGGATGAGTTAAACCAGAGCACTCGTGTCTCATCATGCTTAATCGGACTTGCGCTCCCGAATCAAGGTTCAGCTGGGTTAAACCCCAGCAATTGCTTTTATTGAGTTCGAAAGAGGCTTCAGGCCAGATTCACCGTTGAGTTCGATCATGTTTCATGCTTTCGCTCTAAAATCATACCATGAAGGACGGCTACAATCCCATCGCAGTTGTATCCTGTGAATTCAGTGCCCTACCGTATCCTGCTAATTCCTAGTCTATTCATGATCCTGTAAGTTGCCGTAGACGCACAGCAAACCTTTAATTTGTGGCTCATATGTCGAACATTTCGTTATCCTTGAGAAAACTTGTATTCTCGAGAACCTGTTCTCTGTGCCAAGTATTTTTATGCAATTCATTTCACTCGCTGATAGCAGCTTGCAGAACGTTTATATCAAGCCCCACGTTCGGCGCTAGAGTCGCAATTAGCTCGCGAATAACAGTATACCGGTCTGCCTGCGGCGTTTGACATTGCGGAACGGAGAGCCTTAATAAAAACGACGATAGCCCCTCGAAATGTTTAGGCTCTATCACTGGTTTGGAGCAGATGCTAGTGGCACACAGCTAGTAAGCACATCCTTTAGGTGGCGTGGTCCTTCGCCTACCTCCGTTGAGCAGGAACTACTATAAGCAGAAGTGTAAATCGTCTTTAGCGGCAGCCTTACAAGATTTCCGACAGTTCTGAGCATAAATTGCTGCAGTGATATTTCGCAGAAGAAGAAATCTAAACAAAGAAAAAGAACTTTGCTACCGTGGTAGAAAGTCCTGACATGCAGGCCGCTCGAGCGAATGCCCCGGACCAAGTTGGTTTGGGCTCATGGAAGCTTGAAATGTAGGCCTCATTATTTAGGGCGCGGTAAAAAGCTAGACTGCGTGAATATTTTTGATTTTCAGATTCGAATGGCGGGAGTTTATCCCAAAACTTGTGCCCAGTTCAGCCCAGTGGAAATTTTTTTTTGTTTTCAGAGGCGAGTTTTCGCCGTCAAGTTCATCAGCAGTGCAGAAGACGTGCTCAGTATGCTGAATAGTTCGGTTCATTCCGCTTTGTTACCAGATGAATACAAGACTTCATTCTGAAAGACTGTCGGCACCAGAAAACAAATGCTGAACGAAATAAGAACTCAGAAGGCGTTGGGCAATTTGAATGTATTGAAAAGGAAATTCGAAATCCCAGCTGCCAACCTTTCTGGCAGAAGCATATTTCATTTTTAAACCAGCGTTAGAGTTCTTGTGTTCTCAATGTAAAGAGTCCGTTTTTTTTATTTGTTTGCGTTTGTGTCCACGTATAATATATTTTAAAAGATGTGTAGCTGCCTTCGCTCTCTAAGAGTTCCTCGTTCCGTGTCGCTGGACGTAATCTTGCTGGATATGCAGTGACGGGAGAAAAAGGATGACCGTGATTTAAAGTCGTGTCTGGTAAAACTGATTCTAGGCGTTAACTTTACGAATAGTCATTTCTTTCCGAAACTGCACAGCGGCTTCGTACACGCGTTTGCAAGGAATTCGAAATCACTAAACGCAGGCGTTGGCTTTTTCCGAGATCTAGGTTCAATGCTTTCAGTCCCGCTAAATCGAGATGCTGCATTCGTGCTTTGTGAGGCCTTTCATACGCGCCATGCTGACATTGATTTAAGAGCTTATAGTTTCCTGATGCCAAGGGCTGGCAGAAAATGTCTTAAAAGTAGTTTTCTCTGCACGCATCTCATTTCTTTGAAGCAAATGTTTGGTAAACAAATAAAGGCACAGTTAGACGTCTCTACTGCCGGTCGTTTGTAGGAGTTGACGGGTATATGAGAGGTCGAGTAGGCTTCTTTTTCTTTCCTATCCAAGCTTTTTACCATGCCATGGTGCCTTCTGATGAGGACACATGCAAATCAGACTGTTGACTCATTATTGTACGGTTGCAAAATGCTAGAGCTAAGAGCGTGAAAGGCAACAACGCCGCAAAGCTAATTTAAGTAGTAGTAAGGTTAATCCGAAATCCGATTCTTTATTACAGATCTCTGTTGCAAAATACATCGAATATTGAAATCGTTATTCGAAGCAGACCTGAATGGTGGGCAATTACAAAGTGTCGTACAATGCCCGCTGAGTTTTCTGCGAAATTCGTCTGCGTTTCAACGTCGAAAACAGGTATGATGTTCGGCAATTATTTAATAACATGACCTGGCGCATATGTTGTTTTTTTTGGGCAACTGCAGTGAAAAATCTGCTTTCAGAAAACAAATTGCTAAAAAGTAGTTCTCACTATCATCATAGCGGAAAGTAATCACTGACGTCTCAAGCTGCGACAATATTTCAACACCTCTGCTAGGTGGTGGAAGCGCAACCGCAAATTCCACACAGTGATTGGCCTTCTTTTTTTTCGCAAGCCATACTGAACTGTTTTATCATACCGCGGGGTATTTATTGGAAAAAACGTTGGGATTAGTATCGTTCGAAGTTGTCTTCCAGAAAGGGTAAAAGCATATTTATGCAGTGCCAATTTATCATCCCTGTTTACAAAGAAAAATCTACCTTGTGTTCAACGGCGGTGGTCTGAAGGGGAGTTTTGTAGGACACGCTTAACGTATCTCGTCGAGTTAAACTGCAGAACAGAACCCTTTTCAAGATGCAAATTTGTCGGCAACCCACGTCTGAGTCAAGAACTCAGGCGTCGCATTTTAGACGCTTTACAGTGAACACTACGCTTCGATGTAGCGCTGTAAAAAAACGACAAGCCTACAAATACGTAGAGCGCCTAATCCTAGTCCAGGTGTATAAGGATAAACGGGGACTGCCTTTGAGCATAAATTAATCATTGCAGCAACCATGAAATTGATGCGACTTACAGCGCACTAACGAAAATTCCTTCTAAACTTATCGAGTACTTGCTTGGCTAAAAACGCACGCAATCATTAAATTGGTTTGAGACGAAAGGTATGAAAACAAATGCACTCGTTGCGCAAATGAGGCAACGATTTCGCTCAGCATTGATATCCTACCGACGCCAACGTACTGCATGTATAAACCTCAGGTTACAGATTTTCACTCTCTAAGCATGCTCCTTGACCGCATTACTGCCTCCTTCTTTTATCGGGGAGGAGGAGCATAACTTTAGTGAGAGTTGAGGATCATGCCTATAAATGTTGAACCTCAAATGGTTTTAACCACGCTGCGTGTACTAAAAAAAATGATGCATTTCAAATTTTGCAAGTGACTTGCATATTTAGGTGGTGCTTTATGTGGAAATTTATTTGCCCGTAAAAATTATGTGCGATTTGTGAACCGTTATGTATAGAGTTCAAAAGCATCTTCTCTGGGACACCGCTGTGAAGGTCCAGTGATTCCTTACAACTAATTCGATTTTTGCTTTAAAAATTTTGTACGCCTTCAGGCAATATAAAAGTCAATAAATTTAGCTCACACAAGGGAAAAAATGAAACTAAAAGGGGAAATACCATCTGTGAATTGTTCAATAGTAGAAGACAAAAGCGAGAATAAAAGAAGCGGAACATTCACGGGCTTCACAAGCCCTGAAATAATTCTCGACATTTAGCAGCGGATTGGCACTCAACAACGGGACGAAGACACTTCTAGACTCCTAATATATTTCCACATACGTTCCGCTTAAAATTGGAACTTTGTAAAAAGTTCCACTTATAACTGGAACCTATGTGCAACGAGAATAAAAGTGTACTAACACATCACGTGTGGAATGAAGGCGGACGTGTAAGTACCATTTGTATCGCGTAATATTTATTATTAGCAGCATCTGGATAAAACATTGAGGGGAGGGGGAAAGGAGGGCTGCAGTTAACATTTTAGGCTCTATAGCATTAATAAATAAATAAATATAGTAGGAAAGTCAAACATAATTACCACTCCGTGCACCAGTAAAATGTACGACTAATAAAATCTCTTTGATACAGCTACTGACAGCGTAAAGTAGTGCTTGTCAATAACAAACTGCACTGAGCGAATTTAAATATATTTCAATAGTGCAATGGTCCCCACTCTAGTCTCTCCATATTAACAGGCATAGTCAATAATCGTACCGATTTTATCGAGATATAACATGTGCGGAAGATTCTGAGAAGAATTTCAGAAATTTCTTATACTGAAATATTACTCTTAGCTTCTGTGTTGATTTTGATCCGATCTATTTTGTGCAAATGACGTCAGCACAAAAATAGGCACCCATATATTCATAGTCAATCAGTGAAGATAAAGCCTGATTATTCGAAATTCAGTGCGACGAATAGGAAGCAGGCCTATGTGCAAACAGCATTTTTGATCAATTTGCGAAATTGAGAGCCAGGCCATTCTTGGTATCTATTCTGGATGCGGGTATTCCTGCCATGCAGAATACCTATGTCAAATGAAACGTTACTATAATGTTATATTACACAGCCATCCTGGAAAGATCGTAACTGCAAGATAAAATTTTCTGTTATTATAATAACTGTTCGGCCTCTAAGAAGACATTTTTGAAAACAGCACCAGGAACGGTTGGACGTATGAAAAGCGTCCGTTCACCAGTACTTGTTTCTTGCACTCTTTAAGCTAATAATAATTTAGTGAAACAAGTCACCTATATTATGAAGGAATGATAGCTTATGAAACAGCAGGATATACGTTAATTTCTCGAAAGCCTTCTCGAAATCCAAGTATATAAGTCCACTTCTTAACGCCTGGAGAAAAATAGAACGTGCCATGAATGAGTTTTGCTGCGGCTGGATGCTAATACAGGCAATCCATGCATTGATCGGGTTTTCTGCATTAATTTATTTGTAAATGATGTGTCCACTACTCTAGAATGTAGAGAACTCATATTCTTACCCAGCACAATTCCTTGAACCACTATGTGAGTCGGGGCTACGCTAACTAATTTTCACTTGCCAAGCTGAGAGCTGTAGTCAAGCAGACAAGTGAAATATTAAATACAATACAAGCAATAATATCATACTAGGTCCTCCACACTTACGAACGAAGGTCGCCGGGCTGGCGGACAGTCCACAGAGATCCAGAGAGATTTCCTGATCTGAGCGGAAAAAAACATACCCGGTGATTATTGTCGAATGCGCAAACCTTCTTCCAACCGTCACCCATTATGACACGATTACAGTTGGCTAAGTTAATGAAATTCTTGCAACTTCTATTCTTTCTTTAACATTTGTCTGTGGCTTATCTGCCGATGCAATAAAGTAGGTCAGCTTAAATCCACTACCTTTATAGATTCATAGCCAGCGCGCCCGTCTCGCTTTCAGTAGGTCCTTGGTTTGATTCCAAAGCAGTCCAAATAACCTAAAACCAATTTTCTTTCCAGTTCAACTCATTTTCTTTAGTTGCATAAGCCTACGTGAGAAACATGATGTCAACTAGAATATTTTTTAATTCTTCTTGAATACATCAGGCCCACTTAAGGCAGCTATTTGCTCGCGCTTTGGGCGGATGGATAGATAGACGGAAAACAAGAGAAGGTGAAAATGCAGTCGTTAACTTGATTCGTGCGCAGAATAAATGTATTCACTGAAAAAGCTACATTTATGATTAGAAATTTGCTCGCTATCGTATCTGATTAGGATCGCTTATTAAGGGTATTAAGTTTCTGAAAAAACTGGTTTTGGTTCAATCAAGTATTGTGTGACTTGGATTTGGCTTTATTTCTCTCGCTACTGATCGTGTTAATGGTTTGTTTTTGTGAATATTAATGCAGCCAAAGGTCAAGCGGAATGTATGGCGGAATCTGGCAGCTTGCAAAAAAAGAAATACATTCTAACTTCTGTTTGTGACTTCAGAATGACCTAAACAAAATTCGAATCTTTGCCAAAATATTTTGGACTCAGCGTACATAATAGTGAAAGTTTCTCAAAGGAACCAGGTTTTTAAGACCGGTTATCAAATACAATTTTGTTATCTGTTCTGTGGGAATTATGAAATATTGTTCATAATGTAAAGTAGTTAAAATGTCATGAAGAGCGAATATTTCAGTTTAAAACAATATAGCTGGTCAAATATGTTTTTACAAACTCAAGCCTAGTTTTGCCTATAGTTACGCGATCTCTACCGGAAATGACGTCAAGGAAGCCGAGGTCTGTGGAGGCTTTTAGTACTCTACTGCAATGAAGCTGATGAAGGGGCTTTACACTGGAAATACCCTAAATCAATTAAGGTTCCACATAAATCTATCGAAAACATAACTGTGTGCGCATGAGAAAGAAAAAATGATAACGTTCACTTGGAAAACAAGTTGTGCAGGCTCAACTTGCCTGCTTTAGGGATGAACCTCGAACGCTGGGTCTTCAATTCGAGATGGAGCGGGCACTTTTCCCAGATCGGGTACAAGCACCATAACAAATGTTCCTAGGCTGAGCCCGGGAGGTTCACTAAAAGGTTCACTGTTATACAGTCCTGTCTCAGAGCCATGCCCCGGCGAGTTATAACTAAGGCCGCTTTAAGACCGTGTAACTAAAACGGCCCTTGAAATTGCTGATTATGTTCGGCAGAGTACGCGTACGCGAGTCCAATCGCGTGCTCTGTAGGGAAACGATAGGAGTTGCACATGATGTCAGCAAGAGGCGACCTCGAAGCTTGGTAACCGTGCATAGCCCGCCGTATCTGTTTATGCGTCTCCTCTCTCGTTTGCGCTGATCGATGAGACTTAAAGAGAGGCCATGTCTCGTTCGAGGTTATCTGACAAGCTGCGGCGTCACACGGTGATATTCAACTTGATTTCGGGAGCTGAGCAGCATACGCTGCAGCTTGCCTGGTAGTTGAGCTATTCGGACGCATAGTCTGTTTGCCTCGATTATTCGAGTGCTTTTTCCACAGCTTAGTTGAGCTCCGTCGCGCCTTCCACAAATGCAGAAGGTGAGAGTCGACTGCGGAGATCCCTTCGGTAGTTTGTAGCATAGTGATGTGCAGTTTCTGAATGCTGTGTGTTCTTTTAGCCGCCGGAAAGGAGAACGGGAGAATTTGTGTGGTTATGAATTTTGTGCCAATCAGACAGATTGACTTGACCTCATTTTTTGTACCGTGCCTTTTACAGGAGGTTAATCCGAAGAAGACCGTGATCAGTGCCCAGAGAATCACCAATGCTGCCAGGGAGCGTATGTAGCCTTTTTTTTAAAGAGAGAAAGCAAGGCACTCATCACGGGTTAATTTCTGAGTTCCCAACGCGGTTGCGGTGCACCGGCTTCGTGAGTCACGTGAGGCGAAAGGTGGAGTAGAGCTTCGAAATCTTACGTCACCTGGAATTTTCGAAGGGATAGCAAGAATGCAGGCTGGGTGCATTGAACTATCCACGATCACAAGACTGTTTCTCTCTCAGCTCGCTCGCGACAAGAAAAATTTCACAGAACATTACGAGTGACATGTACTGGAGCAATATGTGCTGCGGAGAGTATCGACGTGTAGTGGTGCCTGAAGGGCTGTACCCGGATCATTGTGCATTCTTGCTCCGTGCTCAAGTCTAAGTCAGCTTTATATATTATGTAAGCCTTATTCGCAATGATGTACATCGAAGGACCCCTTGCAAAGTGCTGTAGCATAAGAACTAAGCGTCCATGCTAGGTTCATATAGGGAAAGGCGCGACTACATTTCATCTAGGGACTGCAGGTTGAGTCTTAGTTTTCACTTTTTTTTTTTTTTTTCAAAACATAAAACTGCTTATTTCGTTAGGTTTTCAGCTATCGTGTTAGGCCGACTATAGAACTTGTATTGGGCGAAGAGTTTGGTCTGCTGTTTCGCTGAGCTGCCTATAGTATGCCCGCATGAAAAACTAGATCAAGACAGGACGGGCGGCAGAATCATTTTTAAAATCCTCACGGTTGAATAAAATGCTGCATATACGCTATATATTTCTTCTGAGCAATAAAATGAGTTTTCAATATAAGATGCTGAAATTGTTCTCTATTGGGCATTTTCTTTGCAATAGCTCAAATTCCAAGGACTTCTACTGGGTAGTACATGAAAGAAAAACACTCCCCCATCTGAATCTGTGCTTCCTGAATAATACACCATTGGAAACGTCGCCTACGCTTCCATTCGCAGCGCATGGTCTGCGGTGATTTCAGTGTGCCAGAAAAGGGGAAATGCAGCGTGAATCAACGCTGACTCCATTTGGTGCAATTCTCATCTGCGATGCTGGCTCGCTCTGAGCTACTATGCAAATAAATAGCGAGAAAACAAAGCTATTGTGATGCCATTCGCAAGAGCATCTTCTCCTATATATGCGTCATTATCGATAACCGTGTTATCGTACTCCTTGAACTAAAACGCTTCAGCACAAAAGAGCATAACCAGGTCACTTAAGATGGCTCTGTAGGGCACTGTTAACTGGCGAAAGCTGATAATGATGGCATTATGCGCGCCTGCAATGAAGCGCGGTGTACCAGCAAACTACTGTTTTTTTAATACTGATCGGAAAAGAAATGCACACTAACAAGGCAGCGCTGCTTCTAAAACCTACTTGGCGCTTTCGTCCCTGATCAAAGAGAGTTGGGCTAGTTAGTGCGTCTAGTAAATCACTGCTTGTCAGAAAACCACGCGGGAATGTGTTTTAAGTTTTTGCGTGTTGTTTTTTACGGCTTGCTTCTTCGATAAAGGAAAGGGGTTAAGGGGGTTCAAACTGAAAGTTTGCCGAGAGTGCGCTAATGCATATATGTTTTACGTTATGTCCTATAAACGAAGCCACATGAAGCAACAGCGTGTTATCGCTTGAGTTTCCTTCTGCTGCTGACCTCTCTTTTTCCACTCTAGTTAAAATTTGCAGTCCTTTACTTCGCCACTGAGAACCAATTTTTTTTTACGCTCGCCGTAATTGTTTAGTATTCAGAAATGTGGCGCAACAAACACAAACACAAGAGAAGAGACACAACACACGCTTCTATTGTGTTTGTGTTTGTTGCGCCACATTTCTGAATACTGTGCAGCACCACCTAGCCCCTCAAGCCGTTATTTTGAGATACCGTAATTGTTTATTTGCTTTCGGTAGCCTTAACGATGTTCGGTAACTGTACACATGTGAGTGAAGAGGTCGAGTGCAGCTTACTGCGCACAAATAGATCAAACAACAAAAGTCAATTCAACGTTTATCTGCGATACATTTCCATCACAGCGTGTAAAGGGCTGTCCCCTCTTAGTGCAAATAAGCACGCTGCCTTCAAAATGCCGTTGCATCCGAGGTGGCCGCATATTAAGACTGAAAGCGGCGCAGGCTCAAAGCGACCCGAAGAAGGTGCTTGTGTGGTCGAAAAATAGGATTTAATAGCGCTGTGAAGGAAGCATGCTTGTTCGCTCTAAGCATTGGCGACCCTGTACACTGTAATAAATTTAGGCACTACTCCTGTTTAAAACTTTCGTCAAGAGGTGGTGTCGCCTTCAAGCTAAAACGAAGCCTCAATGTCCCCTTAATATTTTTTTTTTTTTTGGCGCTGCCTTCAGTCACCATGCAGCTAGCCAGATCAGCGAAACTGTATGTTCTGTCAGCGACTATAGACTGATATGAAGAGGAAAAAAAATCACTATGCTTAGAACTTCTTTTTGTTGGTAACAAAGACAACAAAGAAACTATAGATTTAATGTAGAAAGCTTCATTTCCCATGCCCAAACCTAGCTGTAATGTCAGCCTTTTAGAACATTATAAGCATAATCTTTTTTTGCCTGCTTTATTTTGGTTGGTTAATAAATTGCGAAGGACGCAATGCTCTACTGCGATGTAATAGGGCCGAACGAAATGGCGAGAAGTAGTGTATATATAAAGAAAGTTTGTGAATTACATACTCCACCCGTGTTAGAGCAAATAAAGATAAAAGACATTTTTCCGTGAAAAGAAAACAGTCTTCCGTCTTTAAATGAAAGTTGGACTGCGTTGGATTCTTTGTGAGGCTTTTTCTTAAAACACGGAAGCAACGCAAGCATGCTTTGCGCCAGTTGGCATATAGGTGGATAAGTTCATTCATTACCTGGGGTTTTAATTATAATTTGGAGCGTGTGTGCCCACCGCGCATCAAATAATTTTTGAAACGGTCTCTTTAACTGCAATTCTTGCATAAGCGCCAGGAAGTAAAGCTGCTACGCAAGATTCTTTGTGTCGAAAGGGTCGATCTTATTAAGGCATCACAGTCAACATGACGCCTTCAGTGTTTGCGGGGCTACGAAAGGATTTGAGCGTACAATGTAGAGTGCTTGTTAAATACCTGAAACAAGGTACTCAAGCGTGGTGGGAAGCCACCAATGAGTGCTGCATACTCGCAAAAGCTCCAGGGCGCGATAATTTGGCCCTCTGTTTGAATCGAGCAAACTTGTTTGTGTATTCCTGCCGTAATGATTTTCATCGCCAAGGACACACAATTCAGCAGAAAAAAAAACGTCCTAGATTGCTGTCCCTATACGTTCAGTTGATTAAGGGGGAAATTAAACCTGTAGAATGAGGTGTTGCCTGTGGGGTTGGGTTACACGAAGAGTGCACAGGTCCTTCGGCTGAAAAGCCTTCACCATCGCTGTAACCCAAGTTGAGATAAACGGCGTGGAAGAAAGCATTCACGTGATTTCGTATCAAATTCTGCTATGTAGAGCATCCATGGTGGTGTCATACTATTCGGCTTTCTAACTAGCATCAGTCTATATTACAGGTTAGTTTGCTATAGAAATCTGAACCGACCATACATGTACCTCTGATCCACTGAGGAAAGTGATACTCTAAATGGATTAGAATTTGGTTCCGCGTCCAAAATACAACTTAATAAAATAAATGTACAAGTATTCGCGGAAGTAAAAAGCGGTGGTAGAGGCGACGTTTGATTAAAATATGTAGACTAGTTTACAGGACAGGATTGGTTTGGTTTGGTTTGGTTTGTGGAGTTTAACGTCCCAAAGCAACTCAGACTATGAGAGACACCATAGTGGAGGGCTCCGGAAATTTCGACCACCTGGGGTTCTTTAACGTGCACTGACATCGATTGATTGATTTATAGGAAGGGAAAGGGCAGTAACTGTCTCACTTGTTTTTTGTGGACACCTCAACGGCGCAGTAAGGGAAGGGAGGAAGTTGAGAGTGAAAGTGGAAAGAGAGAAAGAGGAGCCGTAGTGGAGGGCTATGGAGTAATTTCGAACACCTGGGGATCTTTAACGTGCGCTGACATCGCACAGCACACGGACGCCACTTCGTTTCGCCTCCATCGAAACCAAGCCGCCTAGGTTGGGTTCCAACCTGGGTATTGTGGCACAGTAGTCGGGCGTTTATAGGACAGGAAACCAGTAGTACCGGTCACATTTCTCGGCGGGCACCTACACCGCGTTTCAATGATAGGGAGTGAAGCGGAAGCGAAAGAACAAAGATGTGCCGTAGCGAAAGGGCTTTGGAATAATTTCAACCACCTAGAAATCTTTAACGCAGTGCGCCGCCGCGGTGGCGCAGTGGTTAAATGCCC
This sequence comes from Amblyomma maculatum, assembly GCA_023969395.1. Taxonomy (NCBI): domain Eukaryota; kingdom Metazoa; phylum Arthropoda; class Arachnida; order Ixodida; family Ixodidae; genus Amblyomma; species Amblyomma maculatum. The sequence goes on along the minus strand of JAJIZL010000278.1, from coordinate 149,579 downwards.
GACTACTGTGCCAGAGTGTCCGTGTTCGAAACCTATTGCCGGTGGAGGCGAAACGGAGAGGCATCTGTGTGTTGCGTGAGGTCAGTGAACAAAAAAGATGGTTTGGGTTGGTTTTGTGGGGTTTAGTGTCCCAAAGCAACTCAGGCTATGAAAGACGCCGTAGTGGAGGACTCCGGAAATTTCGACCACCTGGGGTTCTTGAACGTGCACTGACATCGCACAGCACACGGACGCCTTGCTTTTCGCCTCCATCAAAAAGCTGCCGCCGAGGCCGTGATTCGATCCCGCGTCCTTGGGAGCAGTAGTCGAGCGCCGTACTGCTCCCAAGGACGTGGAATCGAATCCCGGCCTCGGCGGAACCCCAGGAACTGGAAATTTCTGGAGCCCTCGAGTACGGCGTCTCTCATAGCCTGAGTTACTCTGAGGCGTTTAACCTGATGTACCAAACATAACCTAACGCACACTGGCATAGCACAGTACACAGACGCCTTTGCATTTCGCATCCGTGGAAATGCAGCCTCCGCGTCCGAGGTCAAATCCGTGTTTTCCCCGGGAACTTGGGCTTGCCGTGAATATTTTACCAATTTCATCTCTTTTTTTCGTTCCTATATACACGCGAAATTATGTGCCCTGCAAGCAGTATATGCTCGCTCAACCTACTGTGTTCATTACGTAGTGTATTCTACCTTTATTTATTACCTTATTTATTGAGGCTCAAAGGAAGTACCTTTGCAAGACAAACTGAACCACGTTTGCAGGCTGCGAGGTTCGAAACTGGGTTTGGGTCCACTGCCGAGGAGGGCCGCGCAGCGGGGTTTACGGAGCTTCTCCCAAACGCACACCCCTAGAAAGGCCGAGCGCCATGCCGGGGGACGCTTGTGCTCATTTTTACAGGTGAGTGCCCGGCGGTGGGTTCTTTACCTGTCTCTTGGGACAGGGAGCGCGCGAAGCGAGAGGACGTGCAGCGTATCGGCTCCACCAAAGTTTTGGCTGGAGCAACGAAATTTCGACCTCAACCCCATCAAGTCAGCTGCGATTGTCTGCGTGAAATTGGCAGCTACCTGTGGACACCACCCGCACACAGGTGGGACTATTAAGGCATTTAGGGCCGATCATCACTTGCGTGTCGTGGCGGCGACGCTAGGCCTAACGGCTGCGCCGCAGCCCGGCCGTGGGTGAGTCGCCCAACAGCGGCAAGATGGCTCAACAGTTACAACGTGGCTACGACCCGGCCACCATGACCTGGTCAGAGATTTCGGCAACGTCTGCGCCTGATAGCCCTGATTCTGCGCCCATCGAGAACGCGAGGCTATTCAAATTGGTTGAACGCCGCTCCCGCAAGCGGAACGCCAAGAAGGCGGACACCAAGTTGAATGACCCCTCAACACAGCAAAACGCTGCTGTGCGCGCTGCAGCACTTCACGGCGGGCCCCCGCGTAACTCTGGACCCGTTTGGAAACCAAAGCCGCTTCCTCGGCTTCACCCCGAAGACATTGTCATCATCCTGAAGCCCCGGGTGACCGTCGCTCTCAAGGATGTCTTCCAACATGGCGAGCTGGGAGCAGCGTTCGCGGCCTACCTGGGCACCCAGGCCGCAGCATCGCTCAGCCTCCTCCCCACGTGGGAGCAAAATCTTATCGTCGCAGGCACCCGACAACCGCACGTCGCTGACAAGCTTCTGCGTGATTTCGAAATTGCGTCACCCAAAGGTCAGCTCCCCATGTACGGCCAATTGAAACTCACTGGTGATGTGTGTCGCGGCGTCATCACCGTAGCAAACTACGAGACCAGTGAGTCACTCCAAAACAAGATCCAGTGGCGTGCTGGAGAGCTTGCCGATATCCGCAAGCTTGGGAAATCAAACGTCGCGGCGCTCACTTTTGTGGGCAAAGTGGTGCCGCGATTTATTCACTATAATTCAGAAGTGACCCTTGTACGTGCGTACAAGCGAACTGTCCCGGCCTGCGTGCGATGCGGTACTGTGGGCCACCGGGCGGACACATTCCCCTGCCCGGACAACGAAAAGTGCGGCCTGTGTGGCCAAACGGTGCCGACCGTCGACGGGGTCAAGGCACCTCATGAATGCAGTCCATCCTGTGCAGTCTGCGGGCAAGCCCACCCTACCAACTCACGTGACTGCACGGGAAAATTCCGCCAGCTCAAGGCACCAGGCCCCAAGACCAAACGCCGTGAGCCCCCAGCAAAACGGCGGCAGCCAAGGCAACAAGCTCCAGGTGGCAATGGCGGAACGCCGCCTGCTGATCCTGCCACCGACATCAAAACGCCGCCTGGGAAGAAGAAGGCGCCTCCACCGCCACCGCCCAGCGGCATGGACAAGCACCACTTCCCGGCTCTTAAGACGGGTGGCGCTGCCGGCGCCCGGGCATCTGCGCCCCAACATTGCAAACAGGTGAGCAGCTGGGCGGGGATCGCCTCCTCTTCTCCCCAGCCCCCCTCTTCCCCACTCACCGTCTCCGCGCTCGATGCGGAATACAAAAAACAGATTGACGTGCTCCGGGCACAGAATGAAATTTTACTGAACAAAATTCAAAATTTAGAATCAAAATTGGCGTCCGCCGCTCCGAGCTCGCAGAACTCGGACGCGATGGAGAGCGACGCGGAGCTCTCGCCAGCCCTCGTGACAGCGATCTCCGCGATGGAGGAACGCTTATCCTCAAAAATGCAATCTATGATAGAAGCCGCTATGGACCAGATCTTCACCAAGGTCATAACTGCCATACCGGCGGTCGTCTCAAAACACATCTCGGACAACCCCCGCCTCCTCCGTCGGTCGGGGCCCATTAGGGACGTATCCCGTCCTGCAAAATTCAACCGTCGGATCATTGATTCGGACAATGAGGACAGCTGCCCCGCTCCTGCCGCAACCCCCTTGGTGCCGCAGGTAGCTGGCTCTGGGGCAGCCACTCCCTCCTCCTCCCCTCCAAAAATGTTAAATCATGGCGAGACACCTTAGTCAAAGGCGCTCTTCTACCTCCAATTCGGCCATCTCAACATTAATAACACAATGGAACTGTAGAGGCTTTAAGGACCGCACTAAGCGGGCCAATTTCCGCCTCTACCTTGAAACATTCGAGTGTGTACCAGCCGTGGTTGCCCTCCAGGAGCCAGGCCTAGGCGCCACACTTTCAAATTACACGACGTTCCAACAGGATCCCGCGTCTTGTCTTCTCGTACACAAAGCATGCACAGCCAACTTGGTGGATCTCGATCTCCAACTAGGTTATTCCTATGTAATGGTGACAATTCTACCACTCCGCCGCAGGGACCCGCCATTGCATGTACTCAACGTGTACTGCCCTCCCAAACTCAAGCGAGTGACATTCGCGGACCTCTTCAGCCGCGCGCTAAGAGTAGCGGGTCGCGATCCCCTCCTGATCGTGGGCGACTTTAACGCTCCCAGTCAGCTGTGGGGGTATCGCAAGGAGGAGTCGCGCGGATGTAAGTTGGCGGAACTTGCGTCCACGTTGGGCCTCACCCTCCACACTGACCCGGTCTGCCCAACACGGTTAGGAAACTCCGTGACACGGGATACGTGTCCGGACTTAACCTTCACTCGCAACATAAGACACGCAGACTGGCTCAACACCGAGGAAACCCTCGGTAGTGACCACTGCATCCTTAACATTACAATACACACACGCCCGCTCAAACGTCCCACAACACAAGCCCGTATCCCAGATTGGACGAAATTCAGGCAAAATTTTGACTCACTTGATAACACACCCATTTCCGAGCAGGGCTACTCAGCATGGTCCCAACAGCTGCTGACACACCTTCGCTCGCATGAAACACATATCCAGCTCTCAGAGGCGGTTACGGACGTGGATAACCACCTCCTACACCTCTGGGAAGCCCGTCGCAGCCTCGTCCGCCGTTGGCGACGCCAGAAACACAACAGAAAGCTTAAAGCTCGAATTGCCGAGCTCACCCAGAAAGCGGCTGAGTACGCGGCCCATCTCGCCGACTCCAACTGGGTGGATAGATGCAACACGGCCGCGCGACAAATGTCTAGCCGCAACACATGGAGCCTCTTTCGAGCCCTCATCGACCCAACCCAAACACGAACCGAAACACAGAAACATTTGCAGAGAGCCATGCATGCTTTCTCTGGCAACACTACTCAACTGGCACAGAAACTCCGGGACCAGTATCTGTGTACAGCCCAAGACCCCCGTGGATCATCATACTCTTATGCAGGCAGAGAGAACACAGAGCTGGATCAACTTTTCCAACTCCATGATCTGCGGGCGGCTCTTGCCAAAATGAAACGGGGCACTGCCCCGGGAAGGGATAAGGTCACCGTCAAACTTTTGACGAACCTGCCCGACTCGGCATACCAGTCCCTCCTTGACTACATCAATGCGATTTGGCGCGGGGACATCCCCCTGCCAAGCGACTGGAAAACGGCTCTGGTAACCTTTATTCCTAAATCAGGGAAACCAATTGACACAGATAACCTCCGTCCCATCTCTCTCACCTCCTGTGTGGGCAAACTAATGGAGACGATGGTGCGGGACCGGCTATCTGAATATCTTGAACAAAAACATGTATTCGCAGGCACCATGTTCGGATTCCGCCCACACAGATCCGCTCAAGATGTCCTCCTGCAACTCAATCGGGAAGTCCTTGACCCACTCGAATGCCCCCATAATGACCGGGTAGTACTCGCCTTAGATCTCAAAGGGGCATTTGATAATGTAACACACGAGATTATACTCACCCACCTAAGCCAGACCGACTGTGGTCTCAACACATTCCAATACATCAAGCAATTTCTCATGGATCGTCAGTGCTACATTCGCATCCAAGATAATGAGCATGGTCCTTACCTACTCGGCACGCGGGGAACCCCCCAAGGCGCAGTACTTTCCCCGCTGCTCTTCAATTTGGCTATGATGCACCTGCCTGCCCAGCTCGATGGTGTCACTGGTGTGCAGCACGCCCTGTATGCCGATGACATCACCCTGTGGGCCACGCATGGCAGTATCGGGGACATTGAAACCAGCCTGCAAACAGCGGCGACGATAGTAGACAGCTACGCCCGCCGCTGTGGTCTTCAGTGTTCACCACAAAAATCAGAATTTGTGCACCTCCGCCCCTCGCGAAAGTGCACAACTCAAATCACTCTTTCTTTAGACAGTGGTCCCATACACGAAGCTGACGAGATACGGGTACTCGGACTCTACATACACAAACACAGACGGTCAGACACTACATTGGCCAAACTCCGTAAGGTGGGGGACCAGGTGGGCCGCATGGTCCGCCGGGTTTCAAACAAACGCGGGGGGTTGCGAAGTAAGGATGCCTTGCGGCTGGCAAACGCCTTCGTGACTAGTCGGATTCTATATTCGACACCTTATCTCCACCTACGGAAACAAGAGGAGGATGCCCTTGAGGTTATCCTTCGCAAAATTGTCAAGCGTGCCCTGGACCTCCCCATCACTACTTCAAACAGCCGTCTTATGGCCCTTGGGGTGGTGAATACTTTTCGGGAGCTCCGGGAGGCGCACCTTACAAATCAGTACACGCGTTTGTCGCAAACGGAGTCGGGTCGCCGCCTTCTTGCTCGATTCCATATCCAACACACCACACTCATGGAAGACAGGTTTCGCATCCCAGAATTGTGGAGACGCGCCCTCTGCGTGCGACCTCTGCCAGCGAATATGTCACACGAAGATCATAATGGTCGGCGCTTGGCACGAGCGGAAGCCCTAGCCCGACATTATGGCAACAAAACAGGTGTATACTACGTGGACGCCTCCGGCCCTCACCACGGGGGATGGTACACGGCCGCTGCAGTTCACAACAGCAAAACGGTTAACGGTCTCACCTTCAGAGCCCAAAGTACAACACACGCAGAAGAGGTGGCGATTGCTCTCGCGGCCTCTCATTCCGACTCAAAATACATAATTACCGACTCGCGAGGAGCCTGTCGGAACGTCAGACAAGGCTGGACTCCCTTACTAGCCTATAAAATTTACTTAAACTGCATACGGGATACGGACCCCGCACACCGCTACCTTATATGGGCCCCTGCTCATCAGGGTTTGGCAGGAAACGAGGCAGCAGACGCAGCCGCCCGCGCGCTCTCTCACCGGGCTGTTTTCTCCTCCCTACCCGATCAGGAACCCGATTTTAATCCGGCCTACACCTTCAAAGATATCACGACGTACTATCAAAATTGTCATCGCCTTTATCCCAGCCCATGCAAAGGTCTCAAAAAGGCGGATGAGCGGCTTCTTCTCCGCCTTTTCACCAATACATTGCTGTGCCCGGCAGCCCTAAAACATTTTGACCCCTCCTTTAGTGGCAGCTGCACACACTGTGGAGCGGTGTCTTCTGACATCTATCACATGGTGTGGGCCTGCCCCTCCAACCCGGCTATTCCCCCCATCCCCAACCCAACCCGGGAGAACTGGGAGGCGGTCCTGCTCGGCTGCCACGACTTACAGGCCCAACAAGCCTTAGTCGGACGCGCCCCAGCTGCGGCAACCGCCACTGGGGTCCCCAACTAGGGACCTCCACCTAGTGCTTATAAGGATCGGTCCCTTATGGGCCGATCCAAACATACCTCCTGGCCCTTGTGTAAATAAATGTTCTTACCACCACCACCACCTGCCTCTTGCTATCGCTTTCTTTCCACCGCCCCAGTTCAGGTTCTTCAAGCGCTAAGATATCAGATACCGGACTTGGTAAACATTTTTACTTCCACTTCAATTTTCTGCAATAAATAACTACGCACCATCACAACTACTACTTCTACTATACTACTTCTACTACATAATTTACTAGCACAGAAGTTAAACCCTCTTAAAGGCTCATTCGAATAGAGTTCAGGATGTAAAGTCAAGTCAAGAACACTCAGTAGTGCCATCCTGGATTGGTAGAATACCTGGAAATGTCAAATATTTTGACCAAACGCGACATTCCGGCGGCTGTAGCGAAATAATAGATTGCAGGCGTTTCATCAGGCATGTTACACATGATGGATCGGCTAAGTTAGGAAAAGTTATAAAGTGGAAATGTACCTTTTGTTTTCTGCTCTTGTGACGGATTTTCTCTTCGCCATTTTGAAAGGATGTGATTTAATCAAACAATATTTTTTGGTTGCAAACATTATTCTTTATATGCAAGGCTGCTTTGTTCGAAACAGGTTTTAGAGTGCTGCGTATTCCTGCATGTATGAGTAATTGAACTATGGACAAAGCGTGACACCGCATCATATGGGAGGTCGCTCGCTGCTTATCAAGCACCTTTATATAACAGGTCGGTCTGGATTATCAAGTCTCAGGGCAGGAGGTGACGGTAGAATGCGCTACGCGTTCTTTCACTGCATATTTCCTCACTTTTGAAGCGAAAGCTTCATTGCGTCATGTATCCTCAAGGTCACCCTTTGCTGTCCGCTTGACTTTCAACGAACCAGAGGTCAGAGTCTGGTTAAAGAGCTTAACCTTGGTGCAACCAGTGGCGCACCCCCAATTGATCTTTGACCTTGCCCTCATTGTAGTTAACGGCGTGGTTGACACCATAGTCTGGCAAATTTAATTGCAGAAAACCCTTGTCTGCCTATCTCCAAACCAGAACGTAAGTAAAGCACAATAAAGCAAAACGAAGCTTTCGCTTCGCCTATCTTGGTTTAACAGGGCTAAACACCAGGGATTTTCTTACGGTGAGCCGCCAGATACGTGTGCTGCTGAAAACCGATCGCAACGTAGTGCAGTGTTGAGAGGCACTATGGCTGTTCACTCCCCTGGCATTTCATGCTTTTCTGTAGAACACATGCCCGAGAACAATAGATTAAAAAGGGCCCTAACCAGTTTTCTATGATAAAGGCAGTTTCAGTAAGCATTAACGAGTAAGTAACCGGAATCCAAAATCGGCTGCAAATTGTCGTTCTATTCAGCACTGCCTCTTACCCTAGAGCAAAGAATGAGTACAGCCCCTAGTTGCATGATCAAGCAGCATCCCATTTCCAGAACACGCAAATCAAAAACTACCTCCTTTTGATTCGCTTAGCAATCTCTAATAATGCAAAGTCTGAAGAATGCTCTGGTAGACGTCCTTAGCTAGGTCATTCTTGCAATGCCTAGAATAAGTATAATGAATACTTTAAAAAAGACTGTTGGGAAAATTTATAAGCATGCTGCACATTTTTATTGCTTCAGGTTCGATCACATCGATTCTTGGTCTGAACAAGCTAACATACTTAGGACCATCCAAACGACGCAGAAGGCCTTGAGCTCATCATTTCTAATCAGTATATGCCAAACTCTAACTTTATTCGAGCCCTTACACCATATACTGATAGAATAAACTGCACCTGTCATTCACTTGGCGCCCTCCATAAATGGCGAATTTTTTTGAACAGGTTGTCCTCTTTCCTACGTAGCATCGCTATTTAGAATCACTTCCTTTCTCTGTCCCTTCAGTAACTGTTATCGTTCATTTATATTTGGAGATGGATTGCCTCTCTTGGTGACTGATAACTGTGTCACACATTGCAGGTATTAAAATTACACTCTAAGCGTTTCTGTTGTCTGGAAATGTGCTTTCTTGCTAAAGGCAAATACTATTATTGTTAAGATTTCGTGCTACTTTTTACACGTTCGACTGAAAACCTTTAAATGTTTCAGAAGCTACTTTTTATTACACCTTCAATAAATTCTTGGCAGCATATTGCATATTTAGTAACTTCTGATTGAAAACTGAAATGAGACAAATGAAATTGCATTCCCCGCATGTATATGGTTTAGAGAAATTATTTATTGGTGAAAGACACTTGCGAGGCCAAGAGTATATATCACTTCCGCAATTCGTTGCAGCTCAATAAAAGCAAATTAACTAATAGGTTGGAGGAATGCATGAAATTCCCCCGCCGGGGTGGCGCAGTGGTTACTGCGCTCGACTGCTGCTCCCAAGGTGTGGGATCGAATCCCGGCCTCGGCGGCCGCTTTTCGATGGGAGCGAAAAGCTAGGCGCCCGTGAGCTGTGCGATGTCAGTGCACGTTAAAGAACCCCAAGTGGTCGAAATTTCCGGAGTCCTCCCCACGGCGTCTCTCACAGCCTGAGTCGCTTTGGGACGTTAAACCTCACAAACCAACCCAAAATCACTGATGTCATATGATGCTAAAACGCAGTGCCGTAACTGCCTTTTATAGACGGTTCAATGATATAAGACCAGCGTCAGATAAAACATGAACTTCGGCCAAACCGAAAAGCTGCTGCTAACATCCTGATCTATGGACGAGCAAGATAAGCATATTGCTTCGTTGACTCTACCGCTATGCTCTGCCTTGATTCAGCAGTTAAATGAAATTACTTGAAAGCTTCAAAGGATTGCTCATATTACGCAATGTTAATTGTTGGATGCCGTGGAAGATTCCCCGGTTGTATTAGTCCATGTCAAAAAAGCACCTAAATTCAGTACACTCAAAACAACCTTTAGAAATAGCTCTCCTTAACGTGTCAAAAATTCCTATGTGCAGAAAAACGTGCTGTACATCACTATGTTAAGTAAGAATGGTGAAATGACTGTGGAATACACTACTACACTGAAAGAGATATCTCCAACATTGGGCTCAATCAATGATTACTCTTTTCGACTTTTTTTTGCGATGCGATTGCTTTTGTGCTCTAAACGTACTCAAAAATGAGAAACATAGTCTTTCTCTTCAAGAGCCCTTCAGATGGCTTCTTATTTTCATATCAGTTTGCGCATACGTTTTTACTGAACAAATCGATTTTTTAGAAAAAGGGTGGCTTCATTTAAGCAGCATGAATTTCTGTCCTTTTCTGTAAAGTGTGAGAAGTTCCTAAGCTTGTAGTGCGGAGTATATCTTCTTGGAGGCTTCCTTAACTTATTCTCTTGTTTATCATGAATAGCACGTTCAGGCTGTTCCGCTGTATGATCTTCTTCGATATGACTACTGCTGAATACTTGGCAACATACTTCTCTCTCTCTCTCTCTCTCTCTCTGTCTGTGCATGTGCATTAATGTATGCGTGCGTGCGTGTGCGTGTCTGGGGTTGTGTGTGCGCATGTGTGTGCCTAGGCGTGTGCGTATGTGTGCACGCGCGTGTGTGTGCGCGCGCTAAAGGTTGCTTGCAGTTGTGTACGTGTTAAGAGAGCAGAAATTATCCGCCTAAAGCAACACGAGTTTCTCCTTTCTCTTGGTTGAAAGCTTACATTGGCAGAGATTTGGTATTCCTAGCAAATAGGATCCATTTACAACTAATTCAGAAGAAACAGAAATCTACCAAGGTTTAAAACATCTGATCTCTACTACCGTCTAAGGCAAGAACGTGCTCCAGACATTAGCAGAAGCGAAACCATGTTAGCGATCAAATAACGCTTTCCATCTTCTTCTGGAATGCGGGAAGAAAGGGCTTTCCTCCCTGTAACGAACCCAAGAAATAACGAACGATTCTTTGAAGACACGTGTCGAATATTTTGACGGAACTACGACCGGACATCAAAATAGAAGATAAAGCACGGAATTCTATATTGAAAACCGTCAAGAAAGGTGTTGGACTGTTTCCGCTGAGCAAGCACTAATGGCGCTCAATGCGTATGGCATGAAGCTCAGGGTCGTCTTCACCGCTCGAAATGAACGTGAGTGCTTTTCGACAGCAACACGCCATTTACCGTTTCCCATACATAAGAACGCGTCTTATGTTCTCCAGGCAAAGAAAATGCCGTCATTTTACGGGCGAAGGCAAATGCGCGACTTGGGAAACGCGTCGCGGATATTGAAAAGGGGGGGGGGGGGGGGGGCGTTACTCTAAGCTAATTCAAAACACACGGTCTTTCATACAGTCGTCTCACCATTTTGAAGAATGAAATTTTGGCAGCTCCTGGAAACTTGTCTTCTTTTTCTCATATGAAGAAACGAGCGGAGTGAATACTAAGGATTTCAGCCTTGTTAGAGTTTTTGCTGAGGGAAGGGGAGGGAAACTGGAAAGTTCAAGGCTGAGCCTGCTTCCCTTCCCTTCTTTCACAGCCTTTTGGTCACTTCATTTTCCTTAGCCTCGTGCGGAGTTGCACACGGGGACTGTTCGTTCGTTTTGGTTTGATATTTATGTCTCCATTTTTAGCATCTGCATAACGAAGACATAAAAACCGAAATTGTGCCCTTTTTCGGGTTTATTTCAAAATACGCTTGATAATATAATTACAGCTATTGCTACAGAAAGACGCAGGGATAATGTAGAAAGAAAACATTTCGTATACATCGTGGTCGCGCGTATGCGAAATTTGTTGGTGGCTTTATGAGACCATTCTTTCATTCAGCATCACATTACATATGTTTCTAGGAGATAAACATAAAACATCCGACAGCGCCATAAAAAAAATATGCATGTTTGGAATAATGGTTTCAATTGGTTCGTGGGGTTAAAAACCAAAAAGCGACTAAGGTTATTAGAGACGCCGGAGTGGACGCCTTCGGAAATTTCGAATAATTATGGCACTGCTTATACGGCAAAACAATTAAAGACGGTCGCAGTCTGGAAACGTTGAATGATCAGCACCGGACAGTTTTAAATGGAACAACCGAAACATAATCACAGTTGCACCAAATCCAGTCCCCCGCAGTGGCGTTTGAATCAGTGGTCGGCAAGATAAATCTGAGGGGATGCAATTTCTGCACCACAGACTTGACTGAAGTCGGTAGTTCCAAATCGGGTTCGAAAAAAAACCTTTCTTTGAATGATATAATAAAGTATACAGTGGTTTCAAGTTGTCCTGCCACAAGTTTTAAACTTATGAATACAGTGCGTTTCAAGGAACACTTTAAAATTTTCCCTAACAATAGGTTTCTTTTAATAGACAACGTCCCCTTCTCCAAGAAAGAGTTAGTTGCTGCGGGTCTTCTTTGTTTCGCGTTATTGAATAACAAGTCTCAGATTTACTAAATAAATTTCCATGTTTGCAGTAACTTCAAGAGCTTCTGATGCATTCCCTTGTCGAAGGCATTAGAAGACATACTGCCCTTGTGTGTAAAGAAATTTTATTTTGAACGAATAACAATGAAACGATGGGTGCAGGGCATGCTCTAATCGAAAAGGAATAAATAGTGATGTGTCAAGTTCACAGTACCTGACTTTTAAACAGTACTGCGTTATTGATTTGCACATGGAAAGATAAAACCACGTGAAACAGACCGACGAACTAAGAAGGAATATACCCGGCCGCCTACATCTGTAATGGTCGGACAGTGGTCAGTCGGGGTGACAAGGTAAAGGTTTGTAGAAGTATAGTGAAATAACCACAGGAGAACATACATGAGATCACGAAATCTCGTGGGCAAAGGTTGTACAGAGTAGGGGAAGTTTGAGTTTTTCTTAGAGAGTCCGCAACAAAAGTGTACGAAATTTCAGCTGAATATGGCCAAACCAACCTCGAATTTGTTCCTTCAGGCTAAAGCCATTCGAGATTACGTGGGGTTTTGGATGATCTGTTTTCCCTCTATGTATTTATCTACTCCGCATAAATTTAGAAAACATGTAAAGAAAACATGCTCAAAATTTTCTATTTTTTTTCGGAAGTATTGGTACTGTATATGTTCTATATATTTAGTAAATAATGTGGCTGCAAAAGTCCATCGGTGGACATTCTAATTCTTATGAGCACGTCCTTCGTTCAAGCCCTAATTTACCTAACTTCAGCAATGATTTTAGTGTTTCGACTTAAGATCACTTCCGTAATCAGAGGAGGCCTACATCAGTGAGGAGCTATATTGTGGATAGATTCCATAACTTGAATATTCCTATTATCCATTTCAATATCTCTAATAAGGAGTAACGCAGCCGTCATTTTAGTAAAACTTTGATTCTTCGAGGTGTAGTATTTATAACAGGCACATGGCCCATTAACACGAGAGCTTATTTGAGAAGATATGTACTACTTGCAAGTAAACAAAGATCTGACTGGTGTTTTTAAAGGAAAGGCTTCCTCTCAATACACGATTGATCGCGGCAGTGCACCCTTTACAAGTAGAAACTGAGGCTTACACGACAGCTGATTTGAAAAATGTACTACTTGCAACTAAAAGAGGAACTGGCTGATGTTTGTAAAGGGATGGCTTCTTCTCAATATGAACTCGATTGCGGTAGTGCACCCTTTACAGGTAGAAACTAAGGTTAACACGATAGACTATTTGAGAATGTACCTAATACTTGGAAGTAAATAAGGGTTTGACTGGTGTTTGTATACGGAGGGCTTCTTCTCAATACAAGCTTAATTGCGGCAGTGCACCCTTTACAGGTGGACACTGAGGTTAACACGACCACTTATTTGAGAATGTACATACTACTTGGAAGTGAACAAGAATCTGGCTGGTGTTTGTAAAGGTATGGCTTCTTCTCAATACAAAGCTCGATAGCGGTTGTGCAGCCTTTACAGGTAGAAACTAAGGTTAACACGACAGCTTATTTGAGAATGTACGTACACTCGTGAACAAAAGTGGTATACAACACTCAGCCAGTGATAGAGCTCGGGAAAACTGCAAAGGAATGTCATCTAGCCATAGCATAAGGTACAGCGACATCGACACATTAATGAAGACAAACTATGGCACTGATGCATCCGCTGGCTTCCTTATTTACTTTCTATTCCATCCCTTGCGAATATTGCACTTCGTGCACAAAACTCAGCAAAGGAATAAATCTTACGGGATGTTAGAGACAACTCAAGATTACGTTTCTCCAACTGCGCCTTCCTACTATCACTGGTATTCCACCAGGCACACAGCTTTTCGTGACAAACCGAATGAAGCCGATATTACCGACATTTCATTTCGATAACTTTAGCTTAGCATACAAGTGACTTCACTGAAATACGGCACCACGTTTCACTCTTCGTGCGCACGTAGTGTGTTTGCGGTTTTTTTATTAAAGGGGTGGGGGCTACTTATGGTAATGCTGCTATAGCGAAGTGAGCAAATGTCGTAGAACATTACTAATGTTCTGGTTTGAGATTTTCCCAATCAGATGATTGAAATATCTCTTTAAATAAAAATCCTGGCGGTGCATTTCGCTCGAGATTAGAGTCACTGGAAGATTTTCAGACTACCGTAAATGTGCCCGCTGGCGTCATTTCTTTTCCGCACCTTCGTGCCCAGCCGCTGTCTGAACGCCGAATGACCGCAATCTTATGCTTGTAAGATGCATTTAAGGTCATCAAAACAGGGACATTCGATCACCCTATTACAGAATAGGGCCAACAGTAAATGTATGATCGCTGACTTTAATATATCATTATTAGTCATTACATTAGTCATTAACTATATCGATGCCTGTTCAAAACTTTCATCTATCAACTATCATCATCATTAGCTTCATGAAGCTAATGCATGAAAGTTTCAAAGATTCGAAGCTTAAGTATGTATACAGCCTAAGTTTTCTCTCAAAATGGCATTATTCCGCTTTATAACAGACAAACGCAACGTTGCATATTTCGAACAGAGAGAGGGAACAACTTTTTTTTAGTCAGGGAAGCACAGGTGGGTTCTTCCCTACTAGATGACCATCAGCCGGAACCTGGGGGTCGCTTGTTTGACCAACTTCATTGAACCTGGTCTGGGCGGCAGGGTTCGCTCTGGCCAGCACGGCCTTTTACTGCTCGATTGAAGGCTCGTTTAAGGCGAAAACCTTCCTTGGCTCACGGCGAAAATCTCGCGTAGGCGAGGTCGGTGCGCGAGATGTGTGAGCGCAACTCCGCGAAGTATCGACGGAGTTCTGCCTAAACTTTAAGAAGAAAGCAAACGTCCCACACCAGGAATCGAACTTATGCCCCTGTGATCACCAGCCGAGTGTATTGACCCACAGCTTCACGCCGGTCACATAGAAAAATATCTTAGTTCTTTTTATTAGCGTCCCTGCCGTCTCAACGGTAAGATATTGGCGCGACGACTGCACCTTCACCCCGGTCTCCAGAAGGGAACGTGGCGCACACCATCGGCCGCCAGCTATAACGACCAAGCGGCGGGACGAGTGCGCCCCATTGCTGGTGAGTGGAGCTACTTTCAATTTTCCGCCACAGAAGATGCTGTTTTGCACGTGTCATCGGCGAGGATCTTTCAAAAAAAGATTACTTTTGAATTAGCCCCAAGGGCTTTTGCCTTATCGCTCTAGAGGAGTAATAAGCGCCTCCTAGAATTTTATACCATACTTGCCGGTGGCGCCGAAATGCTATATTCTCACAGTGTGTTGTCGTAGTTTGATATTTCCGAGCACCGTTTGCATTTCGTGTCATTTTATTTGGTGCATATTTTATGTACAGATCCAGAAATGGCCTTGTTTGCATTCTACGCTAGACAAAGTTTTCCGCCAGGGTTAACAGTTTATCCGAGGAGGAGTGTAATCTCTCGCCCAACTTGCATTGGTTAGTGATGTCTTAAAAAGAAGTCTGATCGCCTCTCGTGACCCCAGAAAGGTCGACCCGCTGGCTCGACAGAAGACATCTCGACCCTTATGTGGGCCTTTTCATTCGCGGAGCGGGAGAACACGCAAAACACATCCATTTCTAGAACACTATATTCATATTTGGGTTAGTGCGCTGTCTTTTGAAGATATTCTGCACATCGCCATGTTTCAAGTGGTTATTTTGGAACGACAACATATATGAGATCAGAAATTTTGTTTTCTAAAGGCATTGCGACCGCACTTTGTCAGTGCTTTCTAAACAGACATTTTGCTCTGTATTTCTATCCCTAAATCTACTTCTTTTTGAAAACATACTTCGTCTAGAAAGGGCGGTTCATCCTCGATAGTCCACGCACGGAGGGCAGAGTCAACAAGGAGGAAAAAGCGAGATGCTAGCTCTGGTATCCTGCATGCGAAAATGGATCTCCGAAACCTACGACTCAATGTGGCTGCTTTATTCTGACTTCGATAAAATAATGGTCTTGCATTGGATATCAGAGTCATTATCGGAGACATGGGCGATTAGCCCTAAAGCTTCAAGGGTTATTGGGCTTAAGATATTTTTTCTCGGAGGAATGAAAAGGCAGTCGTCTGAAACTTCTCAGCAAATAAAGGTACGTGCGTGCTCTCTTCTTTGATTGCAGCACTTCATGATGAATCTCGAGGCAGTACTAAAACACGTTTATTCCCGCCACCACTTGTCCTGTAACCTTGTGGCACCTGTAAAACATCAGTGAGCACTGTTTTAACTTATTTTATCTTTAATTTGTAAAACTCGACGAAGTGCAAGGCATGGCCGAAGCAGACAGCTTTACGCGCAGAAGTCTCAGCATATTCACGCAGTTGCCACCCTAATAATACTAACTCCTTTGTTGGAACCCATCGAGAAAAAGCTTGTTATTTCCGCTAATGTTTGAAGTTTAAAGCTGAACGTGCTGTCATGCTTGCATACATAAGCATGACAGCAATTCAAGCATTCGGGGCAATTATGACACATTTTCATCCCTTTTGAAAGGCCGAAAACGGCATGCATATTATTAGTTCTGCGAAGGTATGTTAAATCCTGCATTGCATACTAGGTGTAATTAATACTACTCACAGAAGAAGATCATTGTTATATCTTAAACCTAACATTGATGTCCCGAAAAATTTCGATATGACCTCCAAATACGCGTTTTGTTTTAGGCACCCTGTCTAGAATTTCTGCAACCAAAATCATCCGATTCTGCCACAATGAGCCAGGAGGAGGAGCTGGAATAAAAGAAATTAAAAGGAATCAGTTCAAATTTCTGTCGTTTTTGTTTTTGTAGCGAAAGCTACATTGGAAACGAACGAGCAGTTTCGCGTGACGAGAGGCACAGAGCCGTTGCATAGCAACTGCCACAGCTGGCGGACGCCGCTACGGCAGCGCTGACATCGAGGCACCCTAGACTCCGCGCGTGCGCCACGTCATCTGACAATGAAAAAGCAACCAGAAGAAGATGTTACGTCTTTAATACAACAACCACCTAACTAGATATATTGAGTTGCGCATCTTAATTATCCTTCTCCAGCTTGAAGATAACAGTAGTGATAATGATAGGCTAGCCTTAATCGCATTGGGACGTTAAACCCCAGAAAATCAAAACAAATCGTTGCCGAGTGTGTAGAGAGGGCGAGTCTGTCCTGTTCCCCATAAAATCAAAACTTCTCATGCGTTGTTAACCAAGCACAGGTGGCCCTACCAAAATCCGGGTGCACGCTAAGGGACAAATTATACTCACGGTGTTCGTCGTGCAGGTTCTTGAAATGACACCCTATACAAAGGCCGATACACTAAGGCGCCTCTCTATAGTGTCTCTCAGACAGTGGACCACATACGTCAAATCGCTAATTGGTATTCGAGTATAAAGGAAACTGATCTCGTCCACCTGGTCCAGGCTTTTGTCATTAGCAGATACCTACACGCCATCGTACCTCAAATTTAGAGTATGAGAAACATAACTTGTTGACTGCCTCATAGGTTGGGCATTCAAGTCCGCACTTGTTCCGCACTTCAAGTTCGCACGTCATTGCTGTCATCACCTGCCCATCGACATTTGCGACAACTGTAATTCCCATATTCGATCATTATAAATCTCACCTAATTTGTTAACCAACCTCTTCATCATCATCATCATCATCAGCCTGATTATACCCACTGCAGGGCGAAGGCCTCTCCCATATTTATCCACTAACCCACCTCTTATGTAAATAAAATGAAAGGAAAGGCTAATCCACGCAACCACAGGATCATCCTTGAAGCCCTTTCACTTGGTTATCCCGCCCCAAGGCATAATATATTGTCACTTCCGATCAGCCTGTGAGCTCACCTCAAATCCTACCTCTCGAGAAGAATATACGACCTGAATTTCAATTAAACAGGCGAGAAGGAAGAGTCAAAGACTCACTCAAGCTACACCAGTCCAAACAAGACACGGTTTCGGTATCGATTCAGCCGAACACGCGGACCTTATTGTCCTCACGATTGCAGCTAAATTATCAGCGCCAATCGCTCACGGCCGGTTCCATCATTATCAACGATCCAGAGGAAACAGAGGAGGATGCGATCGCCATCGCGATAAGTAACATCAGCCCTTTATATAATTAGCGACTCAAAAGCCGCAATAGGAAATTACAGCAAAGGCAGGCCATCCCCTATAGCAAATTGCTGCTTGCTGCTCAAACGACTCACCGCCCTTTAAAGCTAATCTAGACACCAGCACATTCTTCCCTTTCGGGGAATGAGGCTGCCCGCAATTTCGCCCGAGGACTCGTCAGCCGGTCGACGGACACCCCACATTACGTCGGCGATAATCGTAGGTTTCCTATCGAAAACTTGCACTACACTTCCGTCAAACACGTACCCTATGCCCTCCCGGATGCAAACCTCTCACAAATGCACAGGCGTTCATCTGGCGAAATAACAGACGAATTCCTTTCCAACTCCACTCACCTACGCCCATGAATACCCTGAATTATACACCCATTACTGTAACTTATGCCACCAAAGTGCCCACTGACACCACATACTATGGGCATGCCCACAAAACCCCCCTCTTCGGGATCAGGAGCTCTCCACCTAAGAGCAGTGGGAGGTCGCTATGCTCAGTTCGCACTTGCTAATCCAACTTTTGGGCCATTGTGTGTGAACCCAAGCTCGCCAGAGGTCAAGGGACACTACGTTACGTCTCAGCGATTTCGCAGAGCCCCGAAAAGCCCCAACTGTGCGCATGCACGGGGAGCGAGTGCCGTCACACGGAGCACAGCTGAAGAGCCGCGCTGAAGCGGCCGCCTATATACTCCTCCGCTGCGCGTGTGCCTCAGAGGTGCCACTACCGCCGCGCCAACTGCGCATGCGCTAGGAGGGAGTGACGTCACATGGTGCACAGAAATTACTGCAATAGCTTAATAACAATCGAGCGTGCGATATGCCCGCCTTCATGTTTGGAAAGGGATTACACTTGGAAAGCGCTCCTGAACGAAGGAACAGTTATCTAAATTATTGTACTGATATCAGAGCGCCTAGGTAGTTTTTCTTAATAATGCAATGATGTAGGTTGTATTTTTCGTGAGCGAGACTGAATTATAATTTGCCCCGAATATTTAGTATTCCCCGCATCTGCCCAAAGCGAAATAATCCGCATACAAACGATTTCTAGAAATAATTTAAAGCCGCTGAGATGTAATATTTCTCTAGCACACAGCTTTCATCGTTTAGCGCCAAATTCTTACTCGCGCAAATAACATCATTATTCATCTCAGGATCCTGATATCACCCACGCTCTTTAGGGAAGCAAAGGTGAGACGCTGAGAGAAGGAGTTGTTGCGCTTAAGCCTTGGTGTGCTTTATATAGCATGCTTTTCACCCGTGGCCGTAGCTGCCATTAGCATCTTAGGACCTTCCGGGGATTGCCGTAATTCTTCTTGCAAGAGTGCCCTGGAGTGAAACTGATCCCCCCGATTTCTCGCTTCTTCTTCCCATTCCTTGCTTCTCTTGCGATCTCTTGCTTTCACAAGCATAGCTTAGTTCGGGCGATTAAATGGTGCCCCTTCGCGGTGGCGCAGTTACGATTCCCGACTACCGTGCCGGAGCACCCGGTTTCAAATCCGAGCTCGGGTGGCTGCGTTTTGATGGCAGGGAAACAGAGGCCTACGTGTGCTGTGCGATATACGTTAGGATCCCAGGTGGTCGAATTTACTCGGTAGCCCTCCGCTACGGCTCTTCTATCCTCTTTCATTCTCACGTTATTCCTTTATCGCGCAGTTAAGGTGTCCACAGAAACAAGTGTGGCAACAATGTGCCTTCGCTCCCTGCGAATCAATTATAACTACATTAATTAAAGAGAACTAAAATTATTTTACCCGCCTGCACCACCTTTCGATTCAACGGGTTTAATTATTAAAACACGTGGACCAAGAGGACAAAGTTATCCTTTGCACAAGCTAAGTTTGAAAGTCCTACAAGAGCGCCGGAATAATTAGTGCAAACCTACCTTGTCGACCTAAGCAGACTTCTCCAAAATAAGGAGTTCTGAGAGACGTTTTAGAACTGTGCTCAAACCAATCGCGCATTGGTTTTTTTTACGGAGATGCTGTGCTCTGCTCATTTGGTTTTCCTGACGAATGCGTTCAGCTCCTACGCTGCATTTACACAGATCTTAGCAGTGAACTAGTATGGCAAAATTGCCGGCAGCTTTCCGATTACGCAGGGAGTGCGTCAGGGGTGCTCGCTCTCGTCGGTATTCTTCATACTTTCGCTCGACCCGCGAACAGGCCTATTTGAAGTTTTTCATCAATAGGACAGGAGACCGTCGTTGTATCTGCATACGCGGATGCCATTTCACTTTTCGTGAGTGGCAATGACAGCTTCATTGTTTTTTTGAACATCGTTTCAGAATGCGCAGCTGTATCTGGAGCACAGCTCAAAGCGAAGAAAAGTAACGCACTCTGCTTCGGTCAGTCCAAGGGCGCTTTAGCCGCCGCCGTACTGTTTGTGGACGCAGTGTGTACTTAGCGTGCTGTTTGAGCCACGCGCGGCTTCTCCCCGGAAATGGGACGTAGTTCTCTCGCGAGCCACGCACGCCCTTTCTGACGCAGCGCGTTTCAACCTCACGCTCAAGGCTAAATTTAGTGTCGTCAAGACACGATTGTGCGCTTTCACCCAATGTGTGGCGCGTATCGCGACAATCCCGCGCCGTGTGGTGAACAAACTCGCGTTCCTTATAGAGACTTTAGTTTAGGATGGCAGGACAGCGCTAGTCATCCGTCACATCCTACACCTTCCGAGGAGCAGGGGAGGCCTTGGCCTGCGTGCATCCCGACAGCGCCTCGGGTACTCGCGTTAAATCTGGTGGAGAGGCTATTAGCTGACGAGGCTTACCCTCGTCGCTCGCTCATCCTGTACTGGATGAGCACGGCGCATTGTGTGCTTACACCCGAACAATACCTCGGTCCACAGGCGGACTGACCTCAGCCTCGTTACCGCGAGGTTGCCGAGATAAAGTCGACTCTCGATGCAGACCTGTCAGATGTAATGTGGAGTACCTACGAGCCATACGCATCAGCGAATTAGTAGCCGTTCGCGGGCTTTCAACTGATGAGCAACGAGAGACCGCTGTATCCTAATGGCGAGCGTGGGCACCTTGTTGGCTGCCAAACGAAGTGTATGATTTTGACTGGTTTAGGCGCTGGGGCGTCCTCCCCACGAGACAGCGCCTTGCCAGATGGGGTATTGTACCCAATGACCAGTGAGCCAACTGTGCTGCTCCCGGGAGCCTCGCATATGTTTTTTTTTTTCTAATGTGTAGTTGCGAGAGCATTGTGGCGGCTCGCATATAGGATGTTTAACGTCCGCATGACCTCGGCGTCAGACGCCGGCGCCACCCTTTTGAACCCTTGTGTTCAGTGTGGTTCTGTTTGTGATGTGGCGCGCCGCACTCCCGCCCGAACAATGTGTCCAGCCTTGCAGAGGCCGCGCCTCGTCATCTAGAAGTATCTATCTGGACAGTTAGAAACGGACGGCGAGACGCGGTTTCTGCGGCGCTGTCACACGCGCTTCTATGTTGTAAGGGGGAGTAGACCTGATATGCCTGTCGTCCTTTATTAGACCCCCCCCCCCCTTCTAGTGTTTTCTCCTCTCTGGGGAATCATTTTTTCAAGTTTATTATGTATATGTACCTTGGAGTGTTTTGTATAGTGCTTTGGTCAGTGAGCAATGTGCGTTTTTGTATCTATATATGTACCGAATAAATTCTCTTTAGACGCATTTTCATCTTCGGTGCTTGTTTAGCAGCAGTATATTGCTGCGCTTAGATGGGGATCAGTGAATAATTAAATCTTTATTGCAACTCATGATTTCTTTACATTAATTAAGAGGTTGCAGGATAATATCCTACAAAAAGGACGTTGCTATCTTTCAGCGGTAAAAAGCAGACTCTAGTTGTCAAGCCTTAGCATTTCCACCAAAATCAATCGCGTGCTCCAGATGGTGTTTCATTCGTAATAAGGAAACAAATCACCGCATAGCCACCCTTAGTGTAGGTGGCGCTGGGAGTGCAACTCGGCGCCGATAAAACGTTGTGCCGATAGATCGGTGATTTCTTCTGCCATCGGACAACCATAAGTGCTCCTCGTGTGGTAGAAGCCTAATATTGTGACATATATGCGCTGCATCGCTAGACGTAAAAGAAGACAACGATCAGAAGCAGTGACACAGAAGACGACAAAGTGGCAGCAACGTTCAGTGTTAGGAGAAGGTTAACGCTGCTGTGATTCTGTTCTTTGGGTGCTGCATCATCCTGGACTAACCTTCGTGCACTAACCTTGCCACTTATCATCTTGGTGGAGGTGACCAAAGATCCCCGAGTGCACACATAAATCCATTTAAGCAGCCGAAAGCTGGATTTGCGCAGCGGCCGCCACCTACCTGGGATCACAACGTCAACAACGGCGACTATGACCTCTGAGGCAGCTCCTACCACCGCAACAACATCGGCGCAACCACTCGTCCTCACAAAAATCAGCCACCCTCCCTATGTTCCTTTTATTCTTAATTTTTGGGTCTATGAATTTCACCCAAAAAAAGCGAACCACCAAGCCAGGGGAAATATTGTATTCATTGAAAACTGGTAGATACACAACTGCTCCAGGAATCGAACCTGGTGCCTACCGATCAAAGTGCTTGTCTTGGCAAACTCTATGAACACGGCTTAGACGGCTTCAACCTGAACACAATCTACCCCTTTTTTGCTCCCTCTGAATTCGGCTTCCGCCCACATCTCTGCACCCAAGACATTCTACAGCACCTGAAAGAGACCATCCTAAACAATACCCTCCATAAACATGCCACACGGGCCATACTTGCACTTGATATAGAAAAGGCATTTGACAACGTGAGCCATGACCACATTCTGCCTGCCCTTGCCACAACCAACTGCGGGCTACGCATCTGGCGCTACGCTGAGGTATTCCTAACCAAACGCACGGCTCAAATCACACTCGGGTTCTACACCTCCTCGATTATCTATGTACCCAACCGAGGCACACCGCAGGGCTCAGTCCTCTCACCCATCCTCTTTAACATCGCCCTAACTCCCTTGGCCCGGATACTCGAAACTATACCTGACATTCGGCATGCGATGTACGCAGACGACATCACACTATGGACTACTAAGGGTTGCCCTGGCCAAGTTGAACATACTTTGCAACTCGCTACAGATGCCATCCACACATATACACAGGTTATAGGTCTTGCGTGTGCACCGCAGAAATCTGAGCTCCTAGTCATCGAGCCTTCTCCACGTGCCCCAACCATCACCGTACTCCTTGAAGACGCTGCGATTCCCAAAGTTCCGCGGCTCCGACTGCTGGGTCTCCACATTGAACAGGACACTAGAGCCACCTATTATACACATCCTGCAGCGCCAAATCAACCGGATAACACTCGCCTTTCAAGCCGTAGTCATGGCCTCAAAGAAAAAGACAGTTTAAGACTCGTAGATGCCCTTTCGACTAGGTGGTAAGCGTCGATTAGCTTACCACCTCCCCTACCATCACATCACCAAAACCCAACTCAAAAAACTTAACGTACTACAGCGCTCAGCCGTTAAATCTGCCTCCATTTACTTCGTCATGCCAGTACGATTCAGCTCCTTCAATTAGGCATTCATAGCAATGTTGAGGAGATCACAGAGGCGCACCTCTCCAGCCAACAATGTCGACTCCGCACAACATCTACAGGCACTCTATCTCTTGCGCTCAATGCGCTACAATACCCCTGATCCCTCACCTCATACTCATGTAGCCATCCCTCCGTATCTGCGGAGCCTCCTCGAGCTCAAACCCCTCCCACGAAATATGGATCACGAACACCACAAAAGCCGTCCCGCAGCCCGTGCCTCATATTTTTCCAAACAGTACTCTACATGCCAGGACATCATCTACACGGATGCTTCACACAATCCGGACATTCCTCACATCTGCAATGCTGAACTCACGGACATTCGCTGCTGAACATTCAATGCCGCCTCCATCCACTGCACTAGCATCGCCGAGGCCGAATGCTCGGCCATTACACTCGCAATTGCACACATCAGTCAGTTGTAGACTCAGCAATACCACAATATGCACAGACTCCCAAACTGCATACAGATATCTACTGCGAGGAACCCTCTCTCCTCCCTCAGCTACCATTTCTAACGCTGTAGGGATTCCAGCACACGTAGGCAAACTGCCAACAGCAGACGACACCCATGGCATTGCCAGTCCTTTATTCATGCCTGATTTGCTTGCGGCAATAGATAAGGCCAAACGGAAGACATCACCCGGTCCGGATGCCATTCCATATGAAGTGTACAAGAACCTGAGTAACGCTGTACTACCTCAACTTCAGGACACCATTAACAAGGTATGGCTAGACGGCTCTGTACCCGAGACCTGGAAATCAGCCATTGTGATCCCAATCCCGAAACAAGGGAAGCCACCGACGGATCTCGGCAACTTTCGGCCGATTTCTCTAACATCAACACTGTGTAAGCTGGCAGAAAAAATGTTAGCCACACGACTGTCCTGCTGGCTGGAGCAGTACGGTTTCTACCACCCCGCACAAATTGGCTTCCGTCCATCCATAGGCACTGAAGATGAGCTGGCTGTTTTGGCCTCACAAGTTCTGTCGTCAACCCGTAACCGCAGTGTGCGCACCATTCTCGCGATGGATTTCGAAAAGGCGTATGTTAACATTAGCCACGACACCATTTTGAATTGTATTGACACGCTGCATTTCCCTCTTAGGGTACGCAGTTTCGTGAAATCATTCCTTGAAAACAGAACATTTGCAATACGGCTTAATGGCGATTCCATCGGATCATTTGTACCTGTTCGCGGTGTACCCTAAGGCTCGGTACTGTCACCAACGCTGTTTAATATTGCCTTCATTCCCCTTGCTTGGCGCTTACATAATGTCCCTGAGGTCAACTTTTTTATCTATGCTGATGATATTACGGTGTGGAGTACACACCAGGACATGTTTACTCAAGCGGCAGCTTTACAGTCAGGCTCGGATATTACTGCCAACTATGTTAAATCTGTCGGCCTAGAGCTTTCCACGAGCGAAACTATGTTCACGGTGGTCGCCATCCACTAGGGTCGCTGTAAATTCGCGGCGACGCCGATCCGTCTCCAACTATTTGGAATCCCCCTTCACGAAAGTGAGAAATTGAAAATTTGGGATTATCGATTCATCAGTCGGGAAAGGGAACCGCCTGGCTTTCTCAGGCTAAAAAGCAGGCGATGCAGACCTTGAGCCTGATAAGAGGTATTGCCCCTAAATCCGGTGGCGCTCGATCCCACGTCGCACGGCATTTGGTGACAGCGGTTCTGCAGCCACGCCTCATTTATCAAGCACAGTTTCAGCACTTGATAAGAGCTCAATGGGATCGTCCAGAAGCAGTAAATAGAGAGGCTATGAGAACCATTACTTTTCTCCCCCGCATCACACTGGTCGTGGCACTACAAGAAAACGCTCAGCTGAACACATTACATGAATTAGTATTAGCAACGCCGTGATTCTCGTAGCCTTAAGGCGACCCTTTTGCACTCACCGCGAGCACTCCGGGCCTAAGCTACATCGCACACCATATTGCCGCCGACATCGCCAGTTCTTCCCACATAGAATTTTGTTCAGCTGAGCGAAAACAAACTTACTGACCTTCAAGAGACCAACGACATCTTATGCGGCATCATCCCTTCGTGAAAGGATCGCAGAGCAAGACACCAAACTGCCCCAAGGCTCACTAATTGCATATGTAGATGCCAGCATTCACGGACGTGAAACGACAACTGCAATTCATTATCCTTGTAATACGGCGCTTAATAGCACATCTAGATATCAATTTGCTGAGCCGCCTCCTTCTTTCTGTGCTGAGCTGGTTGCTGTCCAAGAGGCCCTTCGCTCTCTCTCCGTCACGACCTTACTACCTACAGCTGAAATTGTCATCCGCACCGACGCCCTACAAGCAATACGTCTGCTCCGACGCGTCAGTCGCAGCCCAGAAATCAGCGTCTGGCGACTCGCATCTCGCAAACCATTTGAATTGAGTAGGTCCCACGTGACCTACTCAGTTCTCAAACCTCTGCAGATTCTGCAACCCGCCAGGCGACTACCTTCATCATTGACACGCTTCCTCACTATGGATGATGCGACTCTGCTTCTCACAAGAAAGGAGCACCTCCGGCGCCGCACACGTGCTCTTGTCCCACCGTGTGCGATAACCTTCCCCAGCGGTCTTACCCGCGCTGAGGAGGTTGAGCTACGGAGGATCCGGGTCGGGGTTGCCCTCACACTTGCGGTGACACGTACATGGCCGCAATATCGACATTTATATCAACGTCCAGGATGTCCTGTCTGCAAGTCACCAGATCACGAGGCAGATATTCACCACTTGTTGTGGGTTTGCCCGGCACTGAAGCCGACCAGAATTTGGCACCTGACGGCAGTGGGCCTTTCGCCGAACAACCCATCTTCTTACATTAACATGGACTCAAGGGCCTTATCTTCGCTCTCTCTTGAACTTTATTCGAACAGCTAACCTTTTTTCTTTTATTTAATACCCCCTTTATTTTTAGATATTCCCATTATGCCCTGAGGCAAAAAAAAAACAACGCTATAAAAAAAACCTCCCACACTCATCTGCTAAAATATTAGCTACACTACCTACCCCTCCCGATCCCATCACCATAAGATGGGTTCCTGGGCACGAGGACATCCTCGGAAATGAGTGCGCTCATGCGTTTGCCCGAGAACTAATCTTTCGGGCGCCGGTGGATGTCCTCCCCAAACCTTCATTATGCACCCCCATCTAACGGCTTGACTACAATACAATTTTTCACTACTATCGTCGTTGCTGTGCGACGTACCCGGCACCACATCACACGCTTTCTCACATCGACAGCACGTACTGGCGACAACTCCAGACACATTCGTTTCCATCTCCTCAATTTGCCCACATATTTCACCCCACGGACTTCCCACCATACTGCACCACATACAACGCCACCCCACCCACCCTCTGCCATTACTTATGGGAATGCCCACATCCCATCCGCGTCCCTCCCGTCAAATAACGCACCCCCTCCTCCTGGGAGGCTTCCCTTCTAGCCACGCAACCTGCAGATCAGTTGCGACTGGTCAAGCGGGCTAAGCTTGAAGGAACAGCCAGAGGGCTCCTGGACTAAAAGGGCCTCCTGGGAGTGTTTACATAGTTTTTTAAATAAAGTTTTTTCTCCTCCTCCTCCTCCAAAGTGCGAGGCGGATTCTCTAGCTCAATGCCACCTGCTTTTTTTTTTTTATTGCAACAAAGAAACCTGCTGCTGTTTAGGCAAAACGCAAAGGGGTGATAATCAGAGATCAACGTCCTCCCCAGAACATGTGAAGAATAGGCACCATGAAAGGATTTATGCACATAATTTCAGCAATGCTTTTGAAATAGAGGTGCTCAGAAACAAGTGAATAACATCTGAAACAATTTCAAAATGTTTGGAAGAAAGGCTGCTCTACTCAGCTTTTGATTGGTTTACGAAGATTTCTTTCAGTGTCATGGTATCTTAAGCGAAGAGTCAGCACAAACTAAACGCTATGCTTTTATCTCCCTGTCAGTGTCAAACTAAATGACCAAAGCACAACAGTCAAAGGAAATACAATTACCACAAGGGAATAGTCTTTTCAGGAGGACGAGATTTTTTGGATTGAAAAACATTAATTTGGTCAAAATGCAGATGCAGACGGTCCGCTCTAGATGCCTCCAATCCATGGCTGGCGGTGACCTTAGTGGCCCGCTCGGTGGCCAAGGCTTGACCGCCCGGCTCCGAGATGGCCGCACATCGCTCAAGAGAAGGAATTTGTGCTAGATATTCCGGTGGAGGTTCTTCTTTACATTGTCCTTGTATGTGATCGTACGTCGCTGTTTCGCCACCGAACCTGCACGCGGAGTTAAGTCATCCGGGTACAATTTTGCTAATAGATATGGGTTAAGAAAGGATCTTGTCTGGAGTCTCCTCCAAGCGGTCTCCTGCGCCTTATCCAACGTTTTGTCAGGTGGTGGAAATTGGTGCCGTCCAATCTGTAATGGCTTGTGATATCGTGAAAAGATACAAGCCCCTCCTTGGAGTAGCCCATGGATGCGAAGGACCCAGTGACTCGCTTGACGAAACCTCAAGCCATGTTGTGGTCCGCCTCATTTGCCGGATTCCCCGAGTGAGCCGGAGCCCATATCACCTCAATTTCTCTGTATGGTTGCCTAGTCAGCGCCGCAGGTGAGATTTTTTCCCCCGCAAAGATACGCACAGCAAATTTAGAATCAGAGAAGATTGTATCCACGTCGGTGCTAGCTATGGCTAGTGCAACAGCTGCCTCTTCCGCGGTTTCCGAAGATTTTGTCACTACCGACCCTGATGCCCGCAGCCGCTCGCGCACGTCCACCATCGCCAGAGCGAACGCCCCGCTAGTTGTGTATTCTGTCGCGTCAACATTGACAGCTCCTTCGCAGTATTCTAATACACTGCGTGCTTTATGGATATTGGTGAAAATGGAGCGCCCTTTGATCCCACACGTCTGATGAGGCCCAACTATGTCTCTAATCACGGTCTACAACCTTCGCCCTAGAACCTTCATAAACATTTTGCACTCCACGTTCGTGAGCGCAATTGGCAGTCTCAGCTTACTTATTTCATTTGTTTTCGGATTGAGCACAGTGTGGGACGACCCATATGACGGAGCAACAGCCTTTTCTTTGAAGGCTTCGTTAAATATACTGTTAGGACAGGGGCTGTTTAAGTACTTTATAAAAAGTCGCACTGAACCTGTCCGGTCAAGAGGATTTACCGGGGTGTAATTTATCAATTGCGTGCTCCACCTCCGTTTCTGTTATGTCCAGTTCTAATCTGTCGATTGTTTCGTCATCGAGACGCGGTAGTTCACCTAGAAACTCATCCTTAAATGTAATATCTTACACGGGGTTTGATGCGAAGAGCGCCTGGTAATGTTCGAAAAAAGCTGTTTTGGTATGATTCATGTCTGCTGATAATACCCCTCCCCATTCTATTTCTTCGAAGTGATTCCTTTCAGCACGGGTTTTTTCTAAGCCGAGCGCTGTTTTCGTTGGCGCTTCGCCTGCAGCTGTCTCTTCGGCCCTTGCCCTAACCAGTGCTCCCCGGTAACGTTGTTCCTCAATTAGTTCTAGCTATTGTTTGGTTTTCCTTATGTCCTTCATCCATTCACCCGGTACTTGGCTTTCCTGTTTTGCCATTTTATGAAGCAGTGTCCTTAACTGCACTTCATTTTTTTTCTCTTCGTGACTTATAATAGCAGATCTTTCAAATGCTTTTAATTTAAAGGTTTCTTTAGAGAGCTCCCACTGCTGCCAAACAGTCATGTTTTTTCGTGGATCTATTTTTGCTATTTCTTTTCTTACTGCTCGACTGTACAATTCATCCTCAAGTAGCTTGTTGTTTAACTTCCACATTTCCCACTAAAAACCATTCCCAGGCTTAAAAATGCCGACGCAGCATTGAACCATACAATGGTCTGTAAACGACACCGGTACTAGTTCATAGCTGTTGCATTGTGGTATGATATCGACGGAGGCATAGATGCGATCTAACCGTGCATGGCGTGAGCTCTGGAATCGCATATACTTTACTGCGCGTTCTCCCTCCAGACACTCTGCGACGTCTTCTAGGTTATAGATGTCAATTATTCTTAACAGCACTTCAGTGCTCCTGTCACGGAACGCGCGACTGCTTGCCTTGTCACGCGCGTTTAATACACAGTTGTAATCCCCCATAACTATAAGTCGTCTCTTCATCCGAAGGCGCTCTTCGATAATTTCAAAGAACACGGCACGGTCATAAACAACATTGGGTGCACACACGCACACATTTTGCCACTGAATGCCTTTTAGCAAAACATCGAGGTAAGCACTCCGTCCCGTCATGCACGAATGATGCGCCTGCACCTCTATCCCGGGCAGCTTCTTTACAAAAAGAACACAACCAGCCGATGTGCCAACAACGTGACTAACGACAGCAAAAAACCTTGACTTGAAACGTCGCATCATACTCTCGGTCTCTTCTTCACCGTCTACTTTCGTTTCTTGCACAGCCAATATATCTATATCGTAATCCATTCAAAGCGTCTAAAGCTGGCTTTGTTTCCTTTTACCTGCCAAACCTCTAACATTTAGGGTGGCCACTTTAAACGGAGATGCAGAAGCCATTTTTGAATACAAAGAGGAAACTAAAAGCACGATGCTTACCTCGTCGAAATGCCTCAGACTTTGGCATAGAAGGTGGCCATCTACGCCTGAACGGTTTGCCAGTGTGCCTTGGACGACGACACCAGATAGGTACTTGGGAGTTCCGCTTATGGCTTACCGTGACAGTGAACAGTATTGGAGAGGGCAGGCTAAAGAGATAAAGGACAAAGCTGAAAAGTGGAGAGGGACCAACCATTCTATTTTTGCAAGGATGGTAGGCTAGGATTGGGCCACCTGTTTTTGCGACAGCTGGTCAGTCATTTTTTGGTTTTTAGAGAACCGACCGGTTCTTACGCACCGTATGCCAAGTCAGACTGAGGCGGCTGCTACCGGAGTACGTGGTTTCAACACAAGATTTTTCGCAGGGATTAAGGGCTTTTATAGAGAAGTCGTAGCAAGTGTTCGGTTCTCAATTGATTATTTGTATACAGTAAAACGAAAGAAATTGTATCGTGCATTGTGTGACATTACGTTCCCTGTGCCTTTGTAAAGGGCCTTGTACGATGGAGGCCCAGGTGCAGATGTTTTAAAAAGGTTTGGTTTGGTTTGTGGAGTTTAACGTCCCAAAGCAACTCAGGGTAAAAAGAATGCAGGTGACGCCAGGAGCAAAACCCTTCTTTTTTACATTGTACACCGGAACCTTGCCGGTGAAAACATTTTTGGAGAAAAAGAGATTACTCATATCCTAGGGATCACACTGTTTAATATGCAGGAAGCCAGAAACCATAGACCATGTTTTTTTACATTGTTGGGAAGAAGTATATCTTTGCAAAGAACGATAACGAAAGATTTTCCGCTAGACCCGCATTGCATTCGGTACTTATGCGTAGAAAGTGAGGATGGGGTACCATTTGATTTAATTATGCTCATGGGCCTCCGCTGTATATGGCGCTCAAAAATGGCGGGTAACCATTGCGATAAAGATGCACGGCCTGCCAGAATTTATTTTCGGCAAAGCGTGGACAGGTATTTGGCAATCCAGAAATCTACAACTGAACCTCCCGAGTGGCTCTGAAGTGCCTTTGTTGTGCATGCGTGAATTTAATGTGTCAAGTGTAAATAGCATTTGAGTGATTTTTGCTGATTTTGATCTCGTGTCAAGACCAGGCAATAAAAAAAAAAAAAAAAAAGACAGCTCCTTCGCTCGTTGCGTATTTTTCGTATAGAGCTCGTGCCCTAGCTTTCCTCCTTCCTTCGTGGAAAGAAGGGTACATATTATTTGGTAGTGGTTTGATCGTCAGGCGCTTGCAAAGGAGTTTGGGTAGCTGTGTTTTCGTGTCCTCGGGTGGAAGTTCCCCGCCTACACCTAGGCGCTCCATTATGGCTCTACCTGCCCTAGTGCACTTAAGCCGTTCTTTTTGCATTTGTGAGGTGAGCCTCCTTGAGCTCCTATAGTGTATTATGTATTCCCAGTCCCATGAGCCTTTCTGTCGATGTGTAGTTCGGCAGCCCCAGGGCTGATTTGTATGCTTGCATATATATTGTCTCGGCTTTGCCTTTTCCGGCAGCATCCAGTTTTAGGTATGGCAGTGCATACACCATCCTGCTCAGGACAAGTGCCTCCACTATCCTACAGAGAGTTTTATTGCGGAAGCAATACTACGCGCATTTTGAAGCCCTTCGCGTAACACGGCGGTGGACACGTTGACCTTAAGCAAAGTGACGTCACACCAGCTGCAGAGAAAAGGGGCCCCAGTTCGGCTCTTCGGAGAACACGGCGGTGGACACGCCGCGTTTTTTTTATTAATTTATAGGAAAGGAAAGGCGCGGTAACTGTATCACTTGTTTTCTGAGGACACCTCAATCCTGCCGTAAGGGAAGGAAGGATGGTTGGAGTGAAAGTGGAAAGAGAGAAAGAGGAGCCGCAGTGGAAGGCTGCGGAGTAATTTTGACCACCAGGGGATATTTAACGTGCGCTGACATCGCACACCACACGGACGCCTCTTCGTTTCGCCTCCATCGAAACGCAGCCGCCGAGGTCGGGCTAGAACCCGGGTACTGCGGCACAGTAGTCAGGCGCCTTACCACTGCACCACCCCGTCGGGGCCGCCGCGCTTGGCCATGCCATCGACCAGTAAGCAGAAGGAGAAGACAGCTCGCCAATGCGAGGCCAGGAAGAGACGAAGGGTTTCGGAAACTGCTGAAGAACGGGAACAACAGCTTTCTAAACGCCGGGCACAAGATGCAGCTCGTCGAACGCGTTCTAGCTCTAGGAAGCCTGAAATTAGTTTAATGAGTGCACTTATCGCTAGTGAGGACTCAAGTATTTCCTGTGCTGAACGTTGGAATGAACCTAAGCGGTTGCGACGCGCTTAAGAAACTTCAGAAGAACGAGAGAAACGTCTCGAAAAGCAGCGCGTACATTGCACCAAGTTTGCTGTGGCTCAATTTGGTTCCTGGTTAATCTTGGCTCACCTAGGCGTAGCTTGAATCTTTAGCTGAACTGGTTGGTCTAAGGAGGGTTGAAATCTGTGTCACTTGGTACATTGTCTTAGAGAATAATAACCAGCCAAGGGACGAGGACGAAGAAAGACGATGTACACATGGTAGCTGGACTAACAACTGTGCTTTATTGAGATAAAAGCATTTTCTAAGAGACCTGGCAAGGCAAGCGCAGCTCGACCATCAACACACAGCATAAAAGCGACAAAAAAAAACAGCAACGCTTTGGAGATAGCCAAAGCCCTAGGGTGTTTGAGATAAAAACCTTATTTCTTTCTGCATCAACGACATGGATGTGGTGCAAATACAATTAGTTCCTTGCATACTTATGTGATAAGCTTCAAGAACTTCGCGCTCTACCTTACCCTTGCCCCTACCAAAAAACGTGACATTTGAAAGCAGCGGATAACAACCGCAATCCCTACAATGGCGAGACAAATTACCTCCGCTGGTGTGTGACAAAGCGTTGTGATGCTCTCGCAGCCTATCATTAATACACCGGCCAGTTTGGCCGACGTAAACGTTTTCACATGTCAGAGGGATCTTATAAATGGGAGCAGCATTCTTTTCAAAACACAAGCATTCCTTAGATGTTTTCGTCTAGAAATGTTACTTAGACGATTATTTGTTACTGAAGCCGAGGTCTGTGGAGGCTTTTAGCACTTCACTGCAATGAAGCTGATGAAGAGACTTTGAGAACGCAGTGAATTATCCGTTGTACACACTGGAAATACCCTAAATCGATTAAGGTTTCACATAAAAGAGAAAATGATAACGTTCACTTGAGCTTGGAAAACAAGTTGTGCAGTCGCATCTTACCTGCTGTAAGGATGAATCTCGAACTCGGTTTCAATTCGAGATAGAGCGGGTACTTTTTCCAAATCTGGTGCAAGCACCATAACAAATGTTCCTAGGCTGAGCCGGGAAGGTTCACTAAAATATTCACTGTTATGCGGTCCTGTCTCAGAGCCGTACCTTGGCGAGTTATAAATCAGGCTGCTTTAAGGCCATGTAACTAAAACGGCCAATGAAATTGTTGATTATGCTCGGCAGAGTACGCGTACGCGAGTCCAATCGGGTGCTCTGTAGGAGAGAGATAGCTGTTGCACATGATGTCAACAAGAAGCTTGGCACCTGGGCATAGCCCGCCGTATCTGTTTATGCGTCTCCTCTCTCGTTTGAGCTGGTCGATGAGACTTGAAGAGAGGCCATGTCTCGTTCGAGTTTATCTGATAAGCTGCGGCGTCACACGGTGATATTCAACTTGATTTCGGAAGCTGAGCAGCATACGCTGCAGCTTGCCTGGTAGTTGAGCTATTCGGACGCATAGTCTGTTTGCCTCGATTATTCGAGTGCTTTTTCCACAGCTTAGTTGAGCTCCGTCGCGCCTCCCACAAATGCAGAAGGTGAGAGTCGAATGCGGAGATCTCTTCGGTAGTTTGTAGCATAGTGACGTGCACTTTCTGAGTGCTGTGTGTGCTTTTAGCCGCCGGAAAGGAGAACGGGAGAAATTGTGTGGTTATGAATTTTGTGCCGATCGGAGAGCTTGGCTTGACCTCATTTTTGTACCGTGCTTTTTACAGGAGGGTAATCCGAAGAAGACCATGATCAGTGCCCAGAGAGTCCCCAATTCTGCCAGGCAGCGTGTGCTGCATTTTTTAAAGGAGAAAGGAAGGCACTCGTCACGGGTTAATTTCTGAGTTCCCAACGCGGTTGCGGTGCACCGGCTTCGTGAGCCACGTGAGGCGAAAGGTGGAGTAGAGCTTCGAAATCTTACGTCACCTGGCATTTTCGAAGGGATAGCAAGAATGCAGGCTTGGTGCATTGAACTATCCACGATCACAAAACTCTGTTTCTCTCTCAGCTCGCTCGCGACAAGAAAAAAACATTACGAGTGACATGTACCGGAACAATATGTGCTTTGGATAAGTATCGACGTGTAGCAGCGCCTGAAGGGCTGTACCCGGAGCAATGTGCATTCTTGCTCCGTGCTCAAGTCTACGTCAGCTTTATATATTATGTAAGCCTTATTCGCCATGATGTACATCGAGGGACCCTTTGCAAAGTGCTGTAGCATAAGAACTAATCGTCCATGCCACGTTCATATAGGGAAAGGAGCGACTCCATGTCATCTAGGGACTGCAGGTTAAGTCTTAGTTTTCACTCCTTTTGCCAAAACATGAAACTGCTGCATTTCGCTAGGTTTTCAGCTATCGTGTTAGGCCGGCTATAGAACTAGTATTTATTTTAAGGGGATCTGCTACAGCCGGCATTCGGTGCAGTCCTGGTCAGGGCTGCTCCACCCACAGGGAGCCGGTCCTGAACCGTTTTTGTCTGCTGACTGGCGGGAGCATGTCCTACATTTGAACTTCGAGGAGACGCAGCGAGTTGTTTTCTTTTTTTTTTTATTTGAGTGCTGACTGAGGGCCGCACAGCCTTATGACGGAGTCTCTAAAGTGGGCCACAATTTCGGAACGTGCTTGTCTTGTCTGAACATGTTGCGGAATGCTTACCAGACTGCCGTCATGATGGGGAGCGGTCGATGAGGCTCTCTGCGCAGGAGGTAGCGCCGATATCAGCTAAGGGGTGCCTACACTCCTTCGAGAATCCCTCACTAGGTCAGTGGGTTCTCAGTTTCTAGATCCTCCGACTAAGAATCTGGAGGATTTGCCGAGATGTCCTGTGCGCACGGTCAGGTGGGAGCTGGGCATCTGCAACAGACATTGGGCATGATGGTTAACCCTGCCCCTGGCATAACAATGAAATAGTATTTCAATCATTATGAATATAAATGGCATATCTGTGCACGCCAGACAATTAGCTATAACAGTGCGCCGGATCCGGGCAGGGGCGGTGCAGGCCCCATCTGTTCGACATCGATGGCGGGAAAAAGATCTAACAGTGACTGACAGGTGCCCTCACTGTGACACTCCACGTGACGTCTGCGATGTGCGTCACTTATTGTGGACGTGTCCATCAACGACTCACATTAGGCAACGGATAATCATGAAGGTGGGCCTGCGGTGGAATCGCTATTGTGATTATGAGAGATTGACAATGGACAATCGCTACACTGCCAACCTTCTCGAATACATAAGCGCAACTGGACTTCACTCCTTCTTTTAACTTTCTATCTCCTGTATCCCATTCCCCCTTTCTCAACTTATGCCTTGTGGCAAACTTTTTGAAAAAATAAAATTAGCTATTCCGGCCCGCTTGTATTTCGCAGAGGTGTTGCTTGAAGAAGCTATAGAAAGTTTGGAGCGTTTTGCGGGGTGTTGGACAACAACAGCGGCTCCCTGCTCATCGCAGCCGGAATCCATCCAACGTACATCGGGCTTATGCGCGTACTGTGGGTAAGCGCAGCCGCGCGCTCGATGCTACGGCATTGGTCAGGATGCTGTGTCTGTTTCTCGATAACGGTTTGGCACAGTTTAAGGTGTAAATATTGGTAGGGACTCTTCACATTTATGTAGTATTTGCAAAAAGTGATTTCTGTCAGACTGCGCATGTGTTGTCCGATAAAGGCAGCAGCCATGCCAAGCACTCGATAAGATCCAATCAGTGTTGTGATATAAGCGCTCGCTGTGCAGCATCTCAGGCAGCATCTAATCCCATTATTTGGATTAGAAGCCGAGCTCCAGGGTTCTAAAAGTTTGACAGATTGTATTTGCAACATTATGCCATTAATCGTAGGTGTCGGTGTCCACAAAGAAGCGGTACAGAGACTGCGCATTTCATTTCATCAAAAGTCAAACCAACTAATCACCTCCAACACGTTTTTAAACTTTGTGCTGATAATTCAAAGTAAACCGCCAAACAAAACCGTGCCATATTCAACCAAAAAGTGGTTTAATACACCTTAATCCATCTAATCAGTGCTAAAAGCATACTGTGTTTTATTCTTTGGCCGAAAATATTAAATTTTCAGTCAGAAGTTTTGAATCTTCGCTCATCCTCACTTAATGCAGAGTAGAAAACCCGAAGACGATCTCTCATGCGATTAAGATACGGCAAAAGTGGCAATGGATGGGATGGATGGACGGATGGATGGAATATAGGAGCGTCCCCGTTGAAACGGGGTGTCAGCAATAGCTATCATGATCATTTTTTCCCTATATCTTAATTATTGATTTAGAATGGTTAACTAAACCATCACTCTATTTATTATATTTTTGTTCCTACATCACTAACATTATGTCACTTTTCTGCTTTTAAGTCACCAATCTTCCAGTCGTTTTTTGCTAGTTTCCACCGCCGGTTTATTCACCCGGCCACTGTTATCTCTAAACCCCAGAGCTTCAGGAACAGTGATTGCGCCTGCATCAACTTCCGGATGGATACCATTACATTCTAGTATAATATGGTCAATTGTTTCACTGGAGTTACCACATACAGCACATGCGTCATCTCCATTGTTTATTTTCTTTTTGTAGCTGCGTGTTCTAAGGCACAATGATCTAGCTAAAAAAAGTAGGGCACTGCCTCTTGAGTTATCAAAGAAATCTTCCTTCCTGATCTGCATTTTCCACTTTCGGTATAATTCCACACTCTGTTTCTTTTCCATCGAAGTTATCCAATTTTTACCTTCTGTGTTTTTCACCTGTTGCTTAATGCTCTTTATTTCTCCGTCCTTGTGACCAGCATACCTACTAGTTAGTTTCCTACTGCTTTTCCTCCATTGTGAGTCAACGGCAATGAAAATGCTTGCAGCGCGCTCTAATAAACTCGCAGAGAGAATCTCTCGGAACAGAGGCCACGAAGCTTTTACACAGAAAGCTGCACATTAAGCAGTAGTTACTTTCCCAGGGTCAGAAGAAAAGAGCGCATATTTTTATATACGCCTAAATTTTTACCCTTCAGCAATTTTAAACTGGCAAAAAAATCAGAAAACGTAATTCCTCTAAAACAGTAGTGTGTCATCCCGGTTGTCTCAACAGCGTCTAAGAACATTGTATCTACATGGCAAAACCCAGTAGTGGAACTGTAACGACTATCGTTGCCCTAAATCAGTCCTCTGTACATCGCAGTGCCAATGTGATCTCTTTCTCATAGAAAGCACGACCGTGCTTCTCCGCAATAACACTCGAAAGTATAGCGTCGAATACAATGTGATCACGAATATTTTGTCGTGCCATGAAATGTCAGCGGCGATAGTTCATAGCGTACACTACTGTTTCAAATGTTTTCCTTGCACCATAGACTGCTGGTCTAATGTTATAAATTTAGATCCGATAACGGTCAGCTCACTTATAGAGCGTGAACTGGAGCTGCTTGGAGTGTCCAGTTTTCACGACAGAGCCTGCAAGAGAAATCACGTACGGTATAGGGCCACCGGTCAACAAGGGTTTTAGTTCTGAGAGTACCGGCCCTGCAGAGGTCGTGCGGCGTCCCAGTGTTATTATCTTTGTAGACTCTATACACCAGCCACCGTTTTATTCCATAAGGGCGCTCGTTTCCGCAACGGTTAGTAAAAAGCAATTTAGTGTGTGCATGCATGCATTCGAGCAGGGACTCTCGCACGACGTTTATCAAACTCCTTTCCAATCTGCAACGAAACTTACAGGTGCCACTAGTTTCGATGATTTAAGCATAATTCTAAAATGGGCAGTTGCACTGCCTCTAAACCTGGCTTTCGTAGCATCGCACTGTCATTATCATAAACCTCTGCTGAATATAAAATGAAAACATTGTGCTTCAAAAAACTGAATACCGGCTATCGACGCTAAGTTAGTTACTGCGCACTAATGGCTTACTGAAACTTTCAACTGTTTGCAAGCAACTTTTTGCAATGTTTGCCGAGCACTTGGTTCGCCAAACGGTCCATTTAAACTAACCTACTTATAGTCCCAGTGCACGCAACAGCAGGCGCGAGAACCAAACTAGAAGCTCCTGCCTAACCAGGCCAACTTTCATGAAGACAAATTAGATAGTTTGGACCAAACAATGCTTTCCTACTTAGCGCTTCATTAATTATACATCCCTTCCATAACGTCGCCCCCGTCAGCACGAAACAATGTTAACTGAGCGTCAGAGAGCCGACAAAGCCACTGCATTCGGTGTAAACATGTTGTGGCACACAGGCACTTTCAAGCGCTGAAATACTTTCTGCTCACTATAGTCACGGATGAAACCATAACTCTTAAACTATCCAAGGCAGTTCAGGTACTTTGAATTGTCTTTCCTCATACTACATTCAAGAGTCGGTGGCCACTCTAAATATGGTCCCCAACAAACCTCGCCATATCATTAATAATTCAATGAAATCCCGCTGTCCGCTCATTTTTGTAGGCAACATTCGCCGGTGTAGTCTAGTGTTCTAGGTGTAGTAGTTTTCCAGTTGTGAAATGAATAGGAGTTGGGTGGCATGCCGAGGACGTCGTTATATTTTAATGGAGTTCCCAGATTTGGCTTTGCACTGAATTCGGAGCATCAAACGGTAGACAGTTTACATTTACCTTTTTAAAGATGCTGTAAACAACTGATATACATTTGCATGTCTACAAAAAAGGAACTAAATTCACTTGGCCTTAGCGGATATTCGCTTAAGTACCGCTCACTTTCTTCACCTAAGCTTTTGCTCCCTGAGAAATTGTTTCGGAACGTGGTCTTGTTATCATAATATTGGTATGGAAAACAAGTTCCGTCCTTAAAATAAGAATTTTTTTTTTTGCTTATTTGTTTTGGATTGTTTTGTATTCATTTCTAAGCACAAATTCGGGACAGCGGCTTAACTCAATATTTTATCACTGAATTACATCTACGAAATAAAAGCGCCATTTTGAAAATAAAAGCTCGGTGCTAGCTAAACAAAGACTTGATATCCTGTTCTACTGTGTGTAATATTACACCACTCGGTGAGGGATTTAGGAATTTTGCGCCTCGCCGCGGTGGCTCAGTTCTTTGAACGCTCAGTTATTCAGCGGTATGCAAGGTGCCTCGAGTCTTGCGAAACTCGCAATTTCCTCGAGCACTTATGACAACGTCTTAGATAAAGAAACTAATGTTATCAAGACACACCAATTAAACTCTCTCAAAGACCCAAGTTTGTTGGTTTAGGCAGTCACTCCAGTGTTACCGACCATTTGCCGTCTATTCATTGCAAGTCGACAAGGTACGACTGAAATGATAACAATTTGTTGCATTGTTTGACTTATTCAATTTTTCACGTAGTACATTGCATCTACAAGCAAGTTGGAGAAGAAATATTTTAAGTGCATTTTTATTATCTGTTTTTGGCATTTAACAAGTATTATAGTGCGCAACAAGTTCACTGAATGCACTTGAAAAGAACGTGTAACTTACTACGTATTGTTTTCTGCGGTGACATTACACTACGAGTGCATGGTCAGCTAAGGATTCTTTTTTTTATAGGCGCCCTATCCGGCTCGGACCTGGAGGCCCAGCGTACCCTGGGCTCGGGCAGCGGCGGCGGCCAATGGCGTCCTGGAATATGATCTGCCACTCAGCTCCACAACCATACGCACCACCCTGCCAAACCAGTTCATTTTAAATAAATGTTTTCTCCTTCTCCTCCTCCGTGTCGGATGGAGCATCACCTTGGCACGTGGCCTGAGACTCTATGTGTGGGGTTAACATGAAGATGCGGCTGCATTCATTGCTTTACGCAGTAATGTGCGTATGACAGAGCCGCTCTTCTAACTCTCCCCACCTACTTCGATGGGAGAAGCTCTGAATGCACTCAGAGCAAAGCTGACAAACAGTACTTTATACATGCGTACAGTCACCTTTACAGCTTACTTTTGCTTTAGTTCAGGATGAGCGACTAAAACCTTTAGCGGTAGCTAAGTAGCATAGTTTGTCATTTTTTGCAGTCTACCAACCTCAAACATGGTAATCTCGTTAATTTCTTGACGATGTTTGCCTCCAGTCCGGTGTATTTGCGATCTACGCAAGCATCCTGTATGAAGCGCGCAATGTTATAGGGAAGAAGAAAACCAGTAATTTTATAGCATAGTCTGAAGGCCGCCAGTATGCCCAGCTAGTCAAGAATGCATAGCCTCGTCGATACGCTCGTCAGAGACCTAACTTACAGTAGGATCACAGTGGGCTGCTGGTGTGCCGTAATCCTGTCTTTCCTTACGCTTCCGAACAATCCACATTTTCTGTAACACCCGAGAGCACAGAAGCCTTACATTTCAGTTCTGACTGAGTGAGGCGCGCCATATAGCCTTCGCTGACCTATCTTGTGGATTGCATAAATAGCGTGGCAGGTTTCTTGGCAGCCAGTGCTCGAAAGCTACGTCGCTAATTCCGGAAATTGCCGTAGCTCCAAAGCACAGCCCGCACTGCTGCGGCTGCCGTCATTACAGTCCCGAGTTAAACATGGGAGCTTTGGGGCGTAGACTGAACGCAAAAAAAGTCCATCGAAAGTTGACAGAGAGGAAGAATGCAGATTAAGTCAATCAAAAGGCAAAAATAAATGACCCCTTAGCCGAAGTGAAAAAGAATGTTTACAGGCATGTGTTACAAAACACAATAACTTATAATCGACAAAGGTAATGCAATACCTTGTACTTAAGGGGATACAAGTGTAGTAGTAGGGTGACAAACGTCAGTATTACGAATGAAAAAAAAAAATCTGTTTGACTAACACGACCACAGTTCAGTTCAGTTCAGGCGTTTAGTCGTGTCCGACTATTCGTGACCCTATGGACCATGTCACGCCACGCACGACCACAGTTAGCAGACAGCAATCAATGGGTGAAATATGGAATAGGCCTCTGTCCTGCCATGCACTTGTCTTGACTAATCGTGACAGTGATGAATTATGCACATACCTCCGTTCTGTTTTACATGCTATCTTCCTTGAACCACATTAGCCTCGGAATATTTTAGATGAATTGCGTTCAAGCATTTGATATGTCCGAATGCTGGTATTTATATCGGTTAACTGGTGTCAGTGCGGATGGCTATATTTAGGACCCTTATGTAAGACCTTTCTGGAGCACGGGATAAAAAGTGATTAGTAACTTGGTTGGTGAGTGAACGTGGAACCTTTCATGGATAACTGCACATCAGTTTAGGCATTTCCGGTAAGCACGCGCTCATCGGGATTTCGCAAGCTCTATGAAGAGCTTATTATCTCCACGGCCTACAAATGCCGATCTTCGTAGTCGAGAGATGGGTAATAACGAGAATTATGTTTCCAATCCGTCTGAAACTACTGCTGCAGCGACACTGAATAGTGCTTTCGAATACAAATGAAACCCTTACTCTATTTTTGTTATGCAAGAGCTTTCAGTGCAGGTTGATAGCATGCTTTCGAGTAATTCTGCCCTCGTTAAGCTGCATGAACAGGCAGACACGCGGAACCGCGCTAAACAAAATGCAAGCATTTCCCATTCCAAACTCTGCCAGCTGACCAGCCGCTCATCATTTACTCAAATGCCG
Organism: Amblyomma maculatum; assembly: GCA_023969395.1. Lineage (NCBI taxonomy): Eukaryota > Metazoa > Arthropoda > Arachnida > Ixodida > Ixodidae > Amblyomma > Amblyomma maculatum. Next base: position 107,452 of record JAJIZL010000278.1, on the reverse strand, counting down.
AGCATGATACGATCATTACATGAAATATCATCACGCAGTTCGGATTTTAGAAGTCCTAAAGGGGAGGGGAAGTAACACGATCCTGTGTGTTAGATAACGGAGAAAATTGGCACCATTAAGAGTCCCAAGCATCCTCTATGTCCCTGTACATTGTCACGTAGTAGTGACAATGCAGTTGTCAACAAATAAGGAGGGCTTGAATTTCACTTGCATAAACACTTAATTGGGCCGATTGGTGCCCGCAAAAAAAAATAAGCAATCAGTGGCGGCAATAGCAACAATCGTGCTTGGGGGTCGCCGAACAAAGAATGCCCGTTTCAGTCATCAGCACTCAATTTAAAGGCGGCGAAGAAAGATCCAGATAAAACAGAAAACGGTGACTAGAATAACCTGGAACATTTTAGAAACACACGCGCGTGGCTCGAATCTTTCGAGATATATCACAAAGCATCTTCTGCTACGAAGGAAATGATAAAGCCGCGTCTCGTGGCAACCAGTATGAAGAAACCAATCGTGCATAATCGATCCGTGTAGAACGAGAGGAATATGGCTTACATGCATGAATGAGCACTGAACAAGGATAGAGTGGGGGGGGAGCCGCCCCCCCCCCCCGCCCCTCTCTCTACCACTGTTCAGTGTTATATCATAATCGATTCTTGTGCTACAATCACGATGATAAGGCCGCATGCCGGCGGCTGTTAAAAACAACAGATATTTGAATGGTTCGCGCAAATATGAAGACATCAAAAGGCCCACTGGTCCTTTGAGCTGTTTCCCGCAACTTAGAATGACATTAGTCAATTTTATAAATGATTAGCCACCAATCAGAATTCATTATTGTCGTCAGCCTGACTACAGAAACCAGAAGCCAAGTACACTCTTATTACTTTTCAGTGCCAGTGTGACCTCATTATCCTCGCATTTTTTTCCAATATTAACGCCGATCTGATTTTCCGCCATTACCTTCTACTCTATCCTATTCGAGTCCAGTCGTCAAGTTTATTGCCCTTAGGCCCCGAAGGTTATCTTATCAATCACTTCACTTACAGTGCCCGTCTTCATGAGCTACGATGCCGAGCATAAGATCTGTAACTGAGAACTACCAGCCGCAAGAGATATGTAATTCGAGCAGAAAACCCATGGTATATCGTGCCAGTTAGCTGAGAATGGTGTAAAACGTATTCGAAGCACGAAGAAGACTTTCACACAGGTTGAGGAACATAAAAGTATGGACAGGTGCTGCACTTCCGATTAATCTCTATTTCAAAAGGTTCTGCGCTTAAATATATTTCAAGCTGTTCAAGTGAATTCCAATCCAAGTGGTCCAAAAAGCCACTTATTTTCTCGCGACGATAATGATGTCCTATTCACGCAGTATAGTCACGAGCCTTACTGATGTGAAATACTTAAATATTTCGTGATCACGCTTTTCCTTTGGATGGCCAAAAAGCGATGCTTTGTGACACATAAGCAGCTGTACTGCAGTGTAAACTTTAAGGCCCTAAGAAACGTCGTTTATTGTCAAGAGCACGAGCAAATTTTACTCCCGAAAACGACAAACGCTGAAAACAAACATAGACAAAAGTTATCACTCTCCGCCAAACTGACAAGCATACCAAGTGCACTTTGCCCTCCTTGGTACAAAAAGACGTCAGCAGAGACGCTGCCCAACAAATCAAGTCTCTTGGCAACTTGGCTTGCCTTAGCGTTGGGTAGTCGGGCGCATTACTGCTGATATTTCTCTCGCGAACAAAATTGCCCTAAAACTGCTGAGTTGTTTGAGTTGTAATTTGTTCTCAGTTTGTCTTCTCCGCCTCAACAAAGAGACGTTTAATTGCTGCGTGAGCGGAACCCCAACTTTTGTAAAATATCGGGGAGAAAACCCTGTTGTTGTTTTTTTTCCTGTGCCGCAGGTCTCCATTCTCCATCAGAATCGATAATCATATTTTTCAAGGCAGGTTTCTTTCTATGATCTCGTTTACATGCGTGATGGAGCTCCACATCCTTTTTCCAGTCGCCCTTGTTTATCTCTACTCATCAGTGCCGGAGGCAAGTATGAAATTATTGACGTATTTTTGTCGATCTCACGTACTGCTTGGTGGCAGTTTCGAGGTACAACTCGCGGTTTAACCAGGCTTTTATACTATACATTGGCCAGGAAAGTAAAGCTTCGATGTTTGTTTGCATCATACTCTTAAAAGCAGTAGATTGAAAAACAAACATTTCAAGAACATAAATCAAATTTGCCTCAACATTTCCTTTTATCTGGAAACATTTATGACCGGCTGTTGTGAGAGTGGTTTTGCGACTCTGTTGTTAACCACAATACAAAAACGTCCTGGCGCTTCCCAATGAGAGCGCACGTTGAATAACCTAAGAAGAGTCACACATTGTTCCTGTTTACCTGGTGGCTGAAGAAAACCAACACATAGAAAAACATCTTTTAAATCCAGTGCATTTTAGTGAATGTATCCATTTTCCGGCAAACCATACAAGCGTGTACGGGTCTAAAATATACAAATGAGAATAATAATTTGGGCGAAAAGTTTGGTCTGCTGTTTCGCTGAGCTGCCTATAGTATGCCCGCATGAAGAACTAGATCAAGACAGGACGGGCGGCAGAATCATTTTTAAAATCCTCATGGTTCAATAAAATGCTGCATATACGCTATATATTTCTTCTGAGCAATAAAATGAGTTTTCAATATAAGATGCTGAAATTGTTCTCTATTGGGCATTTTCTTTGCAATAGCTCAAATTCCAAGGACTTCTACTGGGTAGTACAGGAAAGAAAAACACTCCCCCATCTGAATCTGTGCTTCCTGAATAATACACCATTGGAAACGCCGCCTACGCTTCCATTCGCAGCGCATGGTCTACGGTAATTTCAGTGTACCAGAAAAAGGGAAGTGTAGCGTGAATTAACGCTGACTCCACTTTGTGCAATTCTCATCTGCGATTCTGGCTCGCTGTGAGCTACTATGCAAATAAATAGCGATAAAACAAAGCTATTGTGATGCCATTCGCAAAAGAATCTTCTCCTATATATGCGTCATTATCGATAACTGTGTTATCGTACTCCTTGAACTAAAACGCTTCAGCACAAAAGTGCATAACTAGAGCACTTAAGATGGCTCTGTAGGGCACTGCTAACTGGCGAAAGCTGATAATGATGGCCCTATGCGCGCCTGCAATGATGCGCGGTGTACCAGCAAACTACAGTTTTTAAATACTGACCAGAAAAGAAATGCACACTGAACAAGGCAGCGCTGCTTCTAAAATCTACTTGGCGCTTTCGTCCCTGTACAAAGAGAGTTGGGCTAGTCAGTGCGTTTGAGTAAATTACTCCTTCTCAGAAAACCACGCGGGACTGTTAACAGCGTAGTTGACACCATAGTCTTGCAAACTTAAGCGCAGCAAACGCTTGTCTGCCCGTCTCCAAACTAGAACGTAAGTAAAGCAGAATAAAGCAAAACGAAGCTTTCGCTTCGCCCATCATGGTTTAACAGGGCTAAACATCAGGTAGTTTCTTAGGGTGAGCCTCCAGATACGTGCGCTGCTGAAAACTGATCGCAACGTAGTGCATTGTTGACAGGCACTATAGCTGTTCACTCCCCTGGCATTTCGTCCTTTTCTGTAACGCACATGCCCGAGAACAATAGATTAAATGGGGCCCTAACCAGTTTTCTATAGTAAAGGCCGTTTCAGTAAGTATTAATGAGTAAGTAACCGGAATGCAAAATTGGCTGCAAATTGCCAATATATTCAGCACTGCCTCTTAATCTACGGCAAAGAGTGAGTACAGACCATAGTTACACGATCAGGCAGCGTCATTTCCAAAACACGGAAAAAAACTGTCTCCTTTTGATTCGTTAAGCAATATCTATTGGTGCAAAATCTGAAGAATGCTCTGGTAAACGTCCTTAGCTAGATCATTCTTGCACTGCCTAGAATAAGTATAATGAATGACTTATAAGGACTGTTGAGAACATTCAGAAGCACGCTGCAGATATTTGTTGCTTCAGGTTTGGTCGCATCGATTCTTGGTCTGAACTAATACAAGCTAACATACTTAGCACCACCCAAACGACGCAGAAGGCCTTACGCTCAAAATTTCTACTCAGTATATGCCAAACTCTAACTTTATTCGAGCCCTTAAACCTTACTGTTAGAATAAACTGCTCTTTTCATTACATTCACGTGGCGCCCTCCATTAACGGAGGGCGCCAGATTGTCTTCTTTCCTACGTAGCATCGCTATTTAGAATAACTTCCTTTCTGTGTCTCTTCAGTAACTGTTATTGTTCATTTATATTTGGAGACGGCTTGTCTTTCTTAGGGACTGGTAACTGTGTCACACATTGCAGGTATTGCAATGTGTGACACAGTGTGACACATTTCCACACATTGCAGGTGGAAATGTGCTTTCTTCGTAAAACCAAATACATTTATAGTTAGGATTTCGGGCGCATTTTTACACGTTCGATTGAAATGTTTTAAATGTTTCAGAAACTACTCTTTATTAGCACTCACTTTCAAAAACTTCTTTGTAGCATATTGCATATTTAGTTACATTTGATTCAAAACTGAAATGAGACGAATGAAATTGCCTTTCTTGTATGTATATAGTTTAGAGAAATTATTTATTGATGAAAGACAATTGCAAGGCCAAGAGTGCATATCACTTCCGCAAATCGTTGGAGCTCATTTTAAGCAAATTACCTAATACGTTGGAGGAATGCATGAAATTCACAGACGCTCCAATGTCATATAATGCTAAATAGTGAAATACTGGTGCCGTCGCTGTCTTTTATAGACAGTTCAATGATATAAGACCAGCGTCAGATAAGACCTGAACTTCGGCCAAATCGAAAAGCTGCTACTAATATCCTAATCTATGGATGAGGAAGGTAAGCGTATTGCTTCGTTGACTCCACCGCTATGCTCTCCCTTGATTAAGCAGTTAAATGGAATTGCTTGGAAGCTTCAAACGACTGCTCTATTACGCGTGTGAATTGTTGGATTCCGTGGAAGTTTCCCCGGTCGTATTAGCCTTCATGTCAACAAAGAACCTGTTCAGTGCACTCAAAACAAGGGTTAAAAGTAGCCCTTCTTAACGTGTCAAATATTCCTATGTGCAGAAAAACGTGATGTGCACCACTATTTTAAAAGAGAATGGTGAACTGATTCTGTAATACACTACTACACCGATGGAGATGTCTTCAACATTGGGCTCGAACAATGATTACTCTTTTCTTTTTTTTTTTTTGTTTCGATGCGATTGCTTTTGTGCTCTAAACGTACTTAAAAGTAAGAAACACCGTTTTTGTCTTCAAGAGCCCTTCACATGGTTTCTTGTTTCCATAAAAGTTTGCGCATAAGTTTTTACTGAGCATATTACTCTTGAGAAAAGAGGCGGCTTCATATAGGCAGGACGAATTTCTGTTCTTTATTCCTGTAAAGTGTGAGAAGTACCTAAGCTTGTAGTGCGGAGTATATCTTCTTGGAGGCTTCCTTAACTTATTCTCCTGCTTATCACGAATAGCACGTTCAGGCTGTTCTGTTGTATGATCTTCTTAGATATGACTACTTCTGACTAGTTAGCAAAATACTTCTCTCTCTCTCTCTCTCTTTCTCTCGCTGTCTGTGCGTGTGCACGCATGTGTGCATGCGTGCGTGTGCGTGTTTGGGGTTCTGCGTGCGCATTGGTGTGCCTAGGTGCGTGCGTATGTGTGCACGCGCGTGCGTGTGTGTGCGCTAAAGGTTGCTTCCAGGTGTGTACGTGTGAAGAGAGCAAAAATTATCCGCCTGAAACAACACGAGTTCCTCCTTTCTCTTGGTTGAAAGCTTACATCGACAGAGATTTGGTATTCCTAGCAAATAGGATCCATTTACAACTAATTCGGAAAAAACTTGAATCTACCCAATTTTAAGTCATCTGATCGCTAGTACCGTCCAAGGCAAGAACGTGCTCCAGACATTAGCAGAAGCGAAACCATGTTAGCGATCAAATAATGCTTTCTCTGCTTCCTCCGGAATGCGGGAAGAAAGAGCTTTCCTCCCTGTAAGGAACCCAAGAAATAACGGACGACTCTTTGAAGACAAGAGTCGCATATTTTGACAGAACTACGACGAGACATTCAAATAGAAACAAAAAGCACGGAGATCTATATTGAAAACCGTCACGAAAGATATTGGACTGTTTTCTCTGCGGAAGCTCTAATGGCTCTCAATGCGCATGGTATGGAGCTCAGGGTCGTCTTCACCACTCGAAATGAACATGAGTGCTTTTCGACAGCAACACGCCATTAACCGTTTCTCATACAGAAGAACGCATGTTATGTTCTCCGGGTAAAGACGACGCCGTCGTTTTATCGGCGAAAGCAAATGAGCGACTTCGGAAACGCGTCGCGGATATTGAGAAATGTCGGTGCTTTACACTACGCTACTTCAGAACACACGGTTCGACCCGCCTTTCATCCACTCGTCTCCCATTTTGAAGAACGGAATTTTGGCAGCTCCAGGAAACTTGTCTTTTTTTTTTTATATGAAGAAACGAGCGGAGTGAATACTACGCATTGCAGCCTTCTTAGAGCCTTTGCTGAAGGAAGGGGGGAAACAGTAAAGTTAAAGGCTGAGCCTGCTATATGCAGTTTAGCTCTTCCCTTCTTTCACAGCCTTTTGGTCACTTCATTTTCCTTAGCCTCGTGCGGAGTTGCACACGGGGACTGTTCGTTCGTTTTGTTGTATAATTTATGTCACCTCATCCAGCATCTACATAAAGAAGACATAAAAAGCGAAATTGTGCCCTTTTTTGGATATATTTGAAAATACGCTTGCTAATATAAATACAACTCTTTCTGCAGAAAGAGGTTCCAGAGCAGGGATAATTTTGAAGGAAAGGGTTCATTTCGTATACACCGCGGCCGGGCGTATGCGACATTTGCTGGTGGCTTTATGAGACCATCCACTCATCCGGCACCAAATTACATATGTTTCTGGAGATAAACATAAAACATCAGTCCGTGCCATAAAAAATAGACATGTTTGGAATAACGGTTTCGTTTGGTTTGTGGGGTTAAAAATCCCAAATCGACTAAGGTTATGAGAGACGCTGGAGTGGACGCCTTCGGAAATTTCGATTACTTATGGCACTGCTAATACGGCAAAACAATTAAAGACGGTCACAGTCTGGAAACATTGAGCGATCAGTGCTGGACAGTTTTCAAGAAATTATTACAGGGAACAACCGAAACATAATCACCGTCGCACCAAATCCAGTGACCCGCAGTGGCGTTTGAGTGAGTGGTCGGAAAGAGATATCTGAGGGGAAGCACTTTCTGCACCACAGACTTGACTGAAGTCGTTAGTTCCAAATCGGGTTTAAAAAAAAAAACCTTTCTTTGAATGATCTAAAAAAGTATACAGTGGTTTCAAGTGTCCTGCCACCAGTTTTAAACTTATGAATACAGTACGCTTCAAGGAACACTAAAATTTTCCCTAACGATAGGTTGCTTTTTTTTTTTTTTAAGACAACGTTCTCTTCTCCAAGAAATAGTGTCGGCGGGTCTTCTTTATTTCGCGTTATTGAATAGCAAGCCTTAGATTTACTAAATAAATTTCCATGTTTGCAGTAACTTCAAGAGCTTCAGAGTCATTCCCTTGTCGAAGGCATTAGAAGACATACAGCCTTTGTGTGCAAAGAAATTTTATTTAGAACAAATAACAATCAAACGATGGGTGCAGGGCGCGCTCTAATCGAATACAAATAAATAGTGGTATGCCAAGTTCACAGTACCTGACTTTTAAACAGTACTGCGTTATTGATTTGCACATGGAAAGATAAAACCGCTCAAAACAGATCGAGGAACTGAGAAGGTATATACCCGGCCGCCTATATCTATACTGGGTGGTCAGTGGTCCGTAGAGGTGACAAGGGAATGGTTTGTAGACGTACAGTGAAATAACCACAGCAGAACATACATGAGAACACGAAACCTCGTGGGAAAAGGTGTACAATGTAGAGGAAGTTTGAGTTTTTCTTAGAGAGTCCTCTACGAAAGTGTACGGAATTTCAGCTTAATATGGCCAAACCAACCTCGCATTTGTTTCTTCAGGCTAAAGCCATTCGAGATTATTCAGGTTTTTTTGGATGATCTGTTGCCTATCCATGTGCCCATCTACTCCGCATAAATTTAGAAAACATGTAAGGAAAACGTGCTCAAATGTTTTGTATTTTTTCCGGAAGTATTGGTACTGAATATGTTCTATAATTTATTAAATACTGTTTCTGTGAGTGATAACCGTTCGACATTTTATTTCTTATGAGCACGTCCTTCGTTCAAGCTCTAATTTACCCACCTTCAGCATTAATTGTAGTGTTTAGACGGAAGATCACTTTCGTAATCAGAGAAGGCCTAGATCAGTGAGGAGCTATATTGTGGATAGGTTCTGTAACCTAAATATTCCTATCATCCACTCCAAAATCTCTATTAAGGAGTAACGCAGCAGTCATTTCAGTAAACATTTGCTTCTTCAAAGTGTAGTATTTATAACTGGCACATGACCCATTAACACGAGAGCTTATTTGAGAATGTACGTACTACTTGCAAGTAAACAAAACTCTGATTGGTGTTTTTAAAAGGAAGGCTTCTTCTTAATACAAGCTGGATTGCGGCAGTGAATCCTTTACAGGTAGAAACTGAGGCTAACACGAGAGCTTTGAAAAATGTATGTACTACTTGCAAGTAAACGAAGATCTTGGTGATGTTTTAAAAGGATGACTTCTCAATACAAGCTCGATTGCGGTAGTGCACCCTTTAGAGGTAGAAACTAAGTTTAACACGATAGATTATTTGAGAATGTACCTACTACTTGGAAGTAAATAAGGATTTGACGGGTGTTTGTATACGGAGGGCTTCTTCTCAATACAAGCACAATTGCGGCAGTGCACCCTTTACAGGTGGACACTGAGGTTAACAAGACCGCTTATTTGAGGATGTACATACTAGGTGGAAGTTAACAAGGATCTGGCTGGTGTTTGTAAAGGGATGGCTTCTTCTCAATACAAGCTTGATTGCGGTAGTGCATCCTTTACAGGTAGAAACTGAGACTCACGACAGCTTTGAAAAATGTATGTACTGCTTGCAAGTAAACGAAGATCTTGGTGATGTTTTAAAAGGATGGCTTCTTCTCAATACAAGCGCGATTGCGGCAGTGCATCCTTTACAGGTAGAAACTGAGGCTAACACGACAGCTTTGAAAAATGTATGTACTACTTGCAAGTAAACGTAGATTATTTGAGAATGTACATACTACGTGGAAGTTAACAAGGATCTGGCTGGTGTTTGTAAAGGGATGGCTTCTTCTAAATACAAGCTCGATTGCGGTTGTGCAGCCTTTACAGGTAGAAACTAAGGTTAACATGACAGCTTATTTGAGAATGTATGTACACTCATTAGCAAAAGTGGTATACAACACTCGGCCAGTGATAGAGCTCGGGAAAACTGCAAACAAATGTCATCTAGCCATAGCGTAAGATACAGTGACATTGACACATTAATGAGGACAAAATCGCGCACTGATGCATCCGCTAGCTTCCTTATTTACTTTCTATTCCATTCCTTTTTCCATCCCTTGCGAATATTGCACTTAATGCACAAAACTCAGCAAAAGAGTAATTCGAACGGGATGTTAGAGACAACTGAAAATTATGTTTTCCCCAACTGCACCTCTCTATATTACTGGTAATCCACCAGGCACACAGCTTTTCGTGACAAACCGAATAAAGCCGTCATTACCGAGATTTCAATACGCTCATTTTAGCTTAGTGGACAATTGACTTCACTTAAATACAGCAGCACGTTTCACTCTTCTTGCGGACGCCCTGTGTCTGAGGTTTTTTATTAAAGGGGTGGGGGCTACTTATGGTTATTCCGATATAGCGAAGAGAGCAAATGTCATAGAACATTAATAATGTTCTGGTTTGATATTTTACCAATAGGTTGATTGAAGTATCTTTTTAAATAAAAACCTTGGCGGTGCATTTCGCTCGCGATTAGAGTCATTGGAAGGTTTTCAGACTACCGCAAAGGTGCTTGCTGGCGTCATTTCTCTTCCGCACCTTCGTGCCCGGCCGCTGTCTGAACGCCAAATGACCGCATTCTTACGCTTGTAAGATGCATTTAGGGTCATCAAAACAGGAACGTTCTGTCACTCTATTCAGAATAGTGCCAACACTAAATGTATGATCGTTGACTTTAATATATCATTATTAGTCATTAACTATATCGATGCCTGTTCAAAACTTTCATCTATCGACTATCATCATCATTAGCTTCATGAAGCTATTGCATGAAAGTTTCTAAGTTTCGAAGCTTAAGTGTGTATACAGCCTAAGTTTCCTCTCAAAATGGCATTAATTCGCTTTACAACAGAAAAAAGCAACCCTGCATATTTCGGACAGAGAGAGGGAACAACTTTTTTTTAGTTAGGGAAGCACAGGTGGGTACTTCCCTACTAGATGACCATTAGCCGGAAACTGGGGGTCGCTTGTTTGACCCACTTCATTGACCCTGGTCTGGGCAGCAGGGTTCGCTCTGGCCAGCACGCCTTTTACTGCTCGATTGAGGGTTCGTTTAGGCAAAAACTTTACCTGGCTCATGGTGAAAATCTCACGTAGGCAAGTTCTGTGCGCGAGATGTGTCAGCGAATTTCCGCGAGATATCGACAGAGTATTGCCTAACCTTTAAGAAAAAAGCAAACATCCCACACCAGGAATCGAACTTATGCCTGTGATCACCAGCCGAGTGCATTACCCGACAGCGTCACGCCGGTCACATAGAAAAATATCTTAGTTCTTTTTATTAGCGTCCCTGCCGTCTCCACGGTAAGATATGGGCACGACAACTGCACCTTCACCCCGTTATCTAGAAAGGAACGGGGCGCACACCATCTGCCGCCTGATATAAAGACCATGCGGCGCAACGAGTGCGTCCCATTCTTGTGAGTGGAGCCACTTTCATTATTCCGCCACAGAAGACGCTGTTTTGCACGTGTCATCGGCGAGGATCTATCAAAAAAAGATTACTTTTGAATTAGCCCCAAAGGCTTTTGCCTTATCGCTCTAGAGGAGTAATACGCGCCTCCTAGAATTTTATACAATACTTGCCGGTGGCGCCGAAATGCTATATCTCACAATGTGTTGTCGTAGTTTGACGTTTCCGCGCACCGTTTGCATTTCGTGTCGTTTTACTTGTTGTATATTTTGTTAAGTATGTACAGGTCCAGAAATGGCGATGTTTGCAGTCTATGCGAGACGAAGGTTTCCACGAGGGTTAACAGTTTATTCGAATAGGAGTATAATCTCCCGCCCAACTTGCAGTGGTTAGTGATGTCTTCAAAAGAAGTCTGATCGCCTCTCGTGACCCCAGAAAGATCAACTCGCTGACTCGATTGAAGGCGCCTTGACCCTTATGTGGGCCTTTTCATTCACAGAGTGTGCGAATAAGCAAAACACAATAAAGGATACTATAATAGGGTACTATTATAGGAAAGGATACTATAATGAATCATACTATAATAGAGGTCGAGACTCTCAGCAAGTTTTTATTTACAATCTTTCTTTGGCGCTGAAATTACTGCAATAGCTTAACAGCATTCGAACGTGAGATATGGCCTCATTAATATTTGGAAAGGGTTATATTGGAAAGCGCTCCTGAACAAAGGAACAGTTAGCTGAATTGTTTCACTGGTATCAGAGCGCCTAGGTTGTTCTTCTTAATAATGCAATGATGTAGGTTCTACTTTTCGTGAGCTAAACTGGAGGATAACCAATTTGCCCCCAATATTTAGTATTCCTGCTTCTGCCCAAAGCGAAATAATCCGCATACAAACGATTACCAGAAAAATATAAAAGCCGCTGGAACGTAATATTTCTCTAACACCAAGCTTTCATCGTTTAGCGCTAAAATCTTACTCGAGCAAAGAACATTATTATTCATCTCAGGATCCTGGAATCACCCAATCGCTCTTTAGGGAAGGAAAGGTGGGACACTGAGACAAGGAGTTCTTGCACTAACGGCTTGGTGTGCTCTAAATATCTTGCGTTTTACCCGTGGGCGTAGCTGCCATCGGCAGCTTCGGAGCTATCAGGGATTGCCGTAATTCTTCTCGCAAGAGTACCCTGGACTGATACTGATCCCCCCCGATTTCTCGCTTCTTCTTCCCATTCCTTGCTTCTCTTGCGATTTCTTGCTTTCACAAGCATAGCTTAGCTTGGGCGATTAAATGGTGCCCCTTAATGGTAGCGCAAGGTTAAGATTCCTTACTACCGTGCCGGAGCACCCTGGTTCAAACCCGAGCGCGGGTGGCTGCGCTTTGATGGAGGGTAAATAAAGAAGCCTCCGCATGCTGAGATCGATTTATGGGAAAGCAAACGCGCGGTATCTGTCTCACTTGTTTTCTGTGAACTGATTTAAACTGATTTATTTATAGGAAGGGAAAGGCGAGGCAACTGTGTCACTTGTTTTCTGTGAACACCGCAACCGCGCCTTACGGGAAGGTAGGAAGGTGGGAGTGAAAGTGGAAAGAGAGAAAGAGGAGCCGTAGTGGAGGGCTACGGAGTAATTTCGACCACCTGGGGATCTTTAACGTGCGCTGACATCGCACAGCACAATTCTCTGTGAACATCTCAACTACGCCGTAAGGGAAGAGAGGAAGGTGGGAGTGAAATTGGAAAGAGAGAAAGATAGCCGTAGTGGTGGGCTGCAGAGTAATTTCGGCCACATGGGGATCTTCAACGTGCGCTGACATCGCACAGCACACGGACGCCTCTTCGTTTAGCCTCCATCGAAACGCAGCCGTCGAATGAGGTTCGAACCCGGGCACTGTAGTCGGGCGTCTTACCACTGCATCACCCCGGTGAGGTTGTTATTGTTGTTGTGGCTGTAGGAAGAAGGAAAAGAAAATGCACGGGCCTGCTACTGGCTCTGTAGCTGAGCCACCTCCGCTGCCTCGTGCGGACAGAAGCGGTGGCGGGTGCAATGACGGCCTACCTCAGATACACATTCGGTAGCAGGCTAGCCGCCGCCGCAAGCGGCGGTGAGCTACTTGTCCCAGCTTCATCAGGGGAGTACGCTCAACATCACGGCGGGACCCATAGTCTGTGCTATATCATCGCACGTTAGGATCCCAGGTGGTCGAAATTACTCGGTCGCCCTCCACTGCGGCTCCTGTATCTTCTTTCTCACGTTCTTCCTTTATCGCCTAATTAAGGTGTCCACATAGGCATAAAATGCGCCTTCGCACTATGCGGACCAATTATATCTATATTAATTAAAGAGAACTAAAATTAACTTTGCCCGCCTGCACCGTTTTGGATTCAACGGGTTTAATTCGACTATAACATTAAAACACTTGGACAAGAGGATAAAGTTAACCTTTGCACAAGCTAAGTTTGGAAGTCCTACAAGAACGCCAGACTAATTAGTGCAAAGCTACCTTGCCACCCTAAGCAAATTTCTACAAATATAAGAAGTTCTGAGAGACTTTTTAGAATTGTATTCCTAAACAATCTCTTAGCATTTTGCGGGAACTGTGCTCCTAAACAATCTCTCATTATCTTTTCTGCGGGGACGCCGTGCTCCGCTCATTTTGTTTTCGCGACTACCTCATTCAGCTCCTACGCGGCCTTTACACTGATCTTAGCAGTAAACTAGTATGGCAAAATAGCCGGCAGATTTCCGATTACCCGGCTTCAGGGGTGCCCGCTCTCGCCGGTATTCTTCATACTTTCGCTCGACCCGCCGCTGCATAGGGTCGCCGCGGACAGGCGTATTCAAGGTTTTATTGCGAAAGGAGTACTACTTTCACTTTTCAGCCCTTCGCATAGCGAGGTGGTAGCTACCATTGACCTTAGGCGTGACCTTTGGCGTGCCGCCAAGCACAGCTGCGCAAAAAAAGGGGCCGCGCCGTCAACTCCCGAGGCGGTAGCTAAAAGCCGCGGCCTAACTCCCGCTCCCTCCGTGAGGGAGCGCTTCAGCCGGAGTGACGTCATCCCATCTGCCGTAAAAACAGGGGCCCCAACTCGTGCCGTTGTTCTTGTTGTGGCTGTAGGAAGAAGGAAAAGAAAATGCACGGGCCTGCTACTGGCTCTGTAGCTGAGCCACCTCCGCTGCCTCGTGCAGATAGAAGAGAATATAGAGAAGAAAGAAAAGCAAGAGGGAAAGAAAGACGCGCGCCGCAACAACAGCCGTCGTCCACCACCAGCGGTGGCGTGTGCAATGACGGCCTACAACAGATAAAAATTCGGTGCCAGCCCAGCCCCCGCCGCAAGCAGCGGCACGCGAGGCGGTAGCTACTGATCGCGGCCTAACTCCCGCTCCTTCCACGAGGGGCGCTACAGCCGGAGTGACGTCACCCCATCTGCGGCAAAAAGCAGGGGCCCCAACTCGCGCCGTCGGCTCGCGGTAGCTACCAAGCGTGGAGCTGCAGTTGTGCCACATGCTCCTAAAGCTAAGAAGAATTAGGGGGCAGCAGCCGCAGCTACCGCCGGGAGTGCGACATTCGATACTATAGGAGGAGGCCTAACGGCAAGTGGAACCAATGCAGTCTCCAGGGATGCTTTCATTTCTGCTGGCGTAAATAATGTCGTTGCAGCCGGTGCCGGAGCGGCAGTTGTACATTCTGCCTTAAACTCACCCAAAACCAAGTATATTGTTGCACCCATGGCACTCCTTGCCTCCGCTACTGGTTATACATAGAATAACCAGGTTGCACCCGGCAATAAACAATAGTTGAACCATATGCTGTGGCCAGAGTGAATCACTGCATAACCATACGCATAACCACAAGTACCACAACCAGCTAGACCACCAGCTGAACCTAGGCGTAGCCATAGCTATTGCTTTTGCTTAACCAGGCTTCACCGAGCTAGGCCACTGCCAATTTTTGTCATCAGTAGTACAGGAGACTGTCGTTGTATCTGCATACGTGGACTACATTTCACTCTTCGTGCGTGACTGTGCCGGAGTACCCGGGTCAGAACCCGACCTCGGCGGCTGCGTTTCGATGGAGGCTAAACGAAGTGGCGTCCGTGTGCTGTGCGATGTCAATGCACGTTACAGAACCCCAGGTGGTCGAAACTTCCGGAGTCCTGCACTGCGGCGCCTGTCATAGCCTTTGTCGCTTTTGGACGTTAAACCCTACAAACCAAATCAGACCAAACAATGACCGCTTCATGGCTTTTTGAACATCTTTTCATAATACGCAGCTGTATCTGGAGCGCAGCTTAACCCGAATAGAAGTAACGCGCTCCGCTTCGGTCAGTTCAGGGGCCCTTTAGCCGCCGCCGTACCGTTTGTGGACGCAGTGCACGTACTTGGCGTGCTGTTTGAGCCAAGCGGGGTCGCCCCCCGGACATCGGAAGTAGTTCTCTCGCGAGCCACGCACGCCGTTTCTGACGCAGCGCGTTTCAACCTCACGCTCAAGGCTAAATTTAGTGTCGTCAAGACACGATCGTGCGCTTTCGCCCAATGTGTGGTGCGTATCGCGACAATCCCGCGCCGTGTGGTGAACAGACTCTCGTCCTTAATAGGGACTTTCGTTTAGGATGGCAGGACAGCGCTAGTCGCCCGTCACATCCTACACCTTCCGAGTAACAGGGGAGGCCTTGGCCTGCCGTGCATCCCGACAGTGGCTCGAGTACTCACGTTAAAGCTGGTGGACAGGCTATTAGCTGACGAGTCTTACCCTCATCGCTCGCTCATCCTGTACTGGATGAGCACGGCGCGTTGTGTGCTTACACCCCAACAATACCTCGGTCCACAGGCGGACTGATCTCAGCCTTTTTACCGCGAGGTTGCTGAGATAAATTCGACTCTCGATGCAGACCTGTCAGATGTAATGTAGGCGACCTACCAGCCATACGCATCAGCGATTTAGTAGCCGTTCACAGGCTTTCAGGTGATGAGCAACGAGAGACCGCTGTACCCTAATGGCGAGCGTGGGCAGCTTGTCGGCTGCCAAATGAAGTACAAGATTTTGACTGGTTTAGGCGCTGGGGCATCCTCCCCACGAGACAGCGCCTTGCCAGATGGGGTATTGTACCCATTGACTAGTGAGCCAACTGTGGTGCTCCCGAGAGCTTCGCACATGTTTTTTTTTTTTTCGAATGTGTAGTTGCGAGAACATTGTGTCGGCTCGCATATAGGGTGTTTAACGTCCGCATGAACCCCGGCGTCAGGAGCCGGCGCAACCCTTTTTGACACCTTGTGTTCACTCTGGCTCTGTTTGTGTTGTGGCGTCGCAGGTGCCTCGCTGAGGCGCGCCGCACTCCAGCCCGCGCAATGTACCCAGCCTTGCAGATGCTGCGCCTCGTCGTCTGGAGGTATTTGTCTGGACAGTTGAGGCACGGTTTCTGCGGCGCTTGCACACGCGCTTCTATGTTGTACAAAGGATAGACTTGAGATGCTTTTCGTCCTTCATTAGAACCCCCCCCCCCTTCTATTGTTTTCTCCTCGCTGGGGAACCATTTTTTTAAGTTTATTACGTATATGTACCATAGATTGTTTTGTATACTGCTTTTGTCGGTGAGCAATGTGCGTTTTTGTATCTGTACCCAATAAATTCTCTTTGCACGAATTTTTATTTTCGGTGCTTGTTTAGCAGCAGCATATGGCTGCGCTTGGATGGGGGTCAATAATAATTACATCCTTATTACAACTCAAGATTTCTTTACATAAATTGATAGGATGCAGGGTAATTGGCTATAAAAAGGACGTTGCTATCTTTCAGCGGCAAAAAACAAACTCTAGTCGTCAAGTTTTAGCATTTCCTTCCAATTCACTTACGTGCTCCAGATAGTGTTCCATTCGTATTAAAGAAAAACATCACAGCATAGCCACTCTTAGTAGAGCTAGCGTTGGGATTGTAACCCGGCGCCGATAAAACGTTGTGCCGATGTGCCGGTGATATCTTCTTACATCAGACCACCATACGTCCGCCTCGTGTGGTAGAAACCTAATATTCTCTTTTTTTTTTTGTATTTTTGGGTCAATGAATATCACCCGGAAAAAACCAACCACCAAGCCAGGGGAAACCTTATATCCATTGAAAACTGGTAGGTACACGACTGCTCCAGGAATCGAACCTGGTGCCTACCGATCAAAGTGCGAGGCGTATTCTCTAGCTCAAGGCCACCTGTTTTTTTATTGCAACAAGGAAACCTGCTCCTGTTTAGGCAAAACGCAAAGGCGTGATAATCTGAGATCAACATCCTGCCCAGAGGATGTGAGGAATAGGCACCATGAAAGGATTTGTGCATTTAATTTCAGCAATGCTTTTGAAATAGAGGGGCTCAGAAACAAGTGAATAACATCTGAAGCAATTTCAAAATGTTGAATAAAAGGCTGCCCTACTCAGCTTTTGATTGGTTTACGAATGTTTCTTTCCGTCTCATGGTATCTTAAACGAAGCGTCAGCACAAACTCATCGCTATGCTTTCATCTCCATGTCAATGTCAAACGAAATGACCAAAGCACAACAGTCTAAGGAAATACAATTATCACAATGGAAAAGTGTTTTCAGAAGGACGGGATTGTTTGGATTGTAAAACATTAATTAGGTCGAAATGCAGATGCAGACGCTCCGCTCTAGATGGCCTCCAGTCTATGGCTGGCAGTGACCTCAGTGGCCAACTTGGTGGCCAAGGCTTGAAGGCCCGGGTCCGAGCTGACCAGAAGGGCCTCCCATCGCTCAAGAGAAGGAATTTGTACTAGATCTTACGGTGGAGATTCTTCTTTACATTGCCATTGTATGTGATCGTACGTAGCTGTTTCGCCACCGAACATGCGCGCGGAGTTGTCATCCGGGCACAATTTTGCTAATAGATATGGGTTAAGAGACACTGCAGCACTTTTTGCAAAAGTTGGGCTTTCAGCAGAAAGCCATAGTTTTTAATGCTGCCATCTCGAATATCAGATTAAAATTAGGCAGAAGAATGCAGAAATAGCCTTTTTTCAGCAGAGATACGCAGCCCGCGCGACGGGGCTCACCGCGGGTTGCGCCGCCGCCCGTGATTGGCCAAGACGTCGCGTGACGACATTCTGAGGAGCGGGGAAGCTGCCGATGCGGCTCCTTCGCTGCGCTGCGATGATCGCAGCTCTCTGCGGCTTTGTGAATGTCATTATGGCATGCCATTTGCACACGAATGACCATCGGGATTTTTACCGCATGTATCCGTACAAGATACGCCCACAAACGATGCAGCACTTCCGTTGTAGGGAGCGTAGATTTGGCATGAAAACTTGCTTTAATTACAGACATTTTGAAAAATAGTGTGTGTCATTATTAGCAGAAACTACATGGCCCTCAGCGAAACCTCGGCCCGCATTTCCCTGGGAAGGAAGAGCAGCGAACAATGCCCTAGCCGACTACCTCCGTCTCAGGCCTCTCGCCCCGCCCGAAAGGTCATTGTTGTGAAAAATGAACCCAAAGCTTGATGTACCAAATCCTTCTTTGAGTGCTAGTCGTGGTGCCTTGGGAAACCGAAGAATGTTATAGAAAGGGTGAAGCATGTACACAGCTACCACCAGACAAATGAACAATAAGCGAAGCGCGGTTGCGGAGCTCTGCAATGCATACGAGGCATTGACGGGGCCATTGTGCTGGAGACCAAGTCAAATGCGCGCAGAATGCTGCATGAGTCATACGACATTTAGCATACGTTGAAAGCCTTTCCTTTTTATCGTACTGTCACAATACACGCGTAGGGAATTGACGGCTGACGTATGTTGAAAGCCAAGCTGCAGCTCCTTCGCCCCCATACCTTCATCAGAAAGCCGTGTTCCGAAATGTGTTTTCTTACACGAGCTTCGTCGTTTTCATTTCCAACTTAATGTGCATCTCCAAACAAGACGGGGCTATGTAAAATGACGAGGCAGCAACAGGTGCAAAATCACAAGGCCATGTGTGAACAACTTTGATGATTGATTACTTGGACGCACCGAAGGAAACCTCGCTCTTTGCGCTCCTTACCTGAATACGCCTCTACCCAGCTGAGCGGTACACTCCTTATCTTTTAATAATGCTCCCATAAGGGTTCCAGAACATATCAGGCACGTGCCGTGCTGGAAAAAATCTCGCAGTCTTCACAACCTAGCTTCGACACAGCAGTGGGCTCTTCTTAATCATCTGTTAGTTCGCAAAAATTATCAGCGCGTGCTGCTGATGAGTTCTTCATGTTTAGCACAGAAGCCGTTGCGCGAAGCTTTTGCGCAAAAAAAAGAGAGACACGCGATTACAACCATGCGCCGATATTGTCTGATCATCCCATCATGAGATAGCAGTCCATGAAAGGATCGCAGATGAGTGGCCCGACTGTTTTGTACACGAAAACAGAAGGAACCGTGCCATAGTTCAGCCGTGCCTTTTTGTCAAAGCCCTATAGAAATCGCATTAGAAACAAACTTCATGTGGCCACAGTTACGAAAATGCTTCGAGTAGAATGTATCCTTTGGTCGGCTTGTATTTATCTCTTCTCAGCAACACCACATTACGCCGCGAGCTTTTAATACAATAGAAGATCACATCGTCGCGTCCACAGCTATTCGTGCATCCGAGCACATGCAGAACTGTGTTGTATCAGGTGCACAAAACTACGTTGACGTGTTTTGCACTCCGTAACGCAGGAAAAACGAGGAACAGCGCACGCCGAAAACCCCCTCCGTTGGCTCTGAATGCCTCCGGCTCCTAACGGTGACGTCACGATGGAAGGAGAAGCGAGGTTTCTCCCTCCGCTTTCCTCCTCTGTAGCTGTCGCGCGGAGTGCGGGAAATTTGAATTGCGCGCTTTCAGTCTACGATTGCGCAGGTGTTTTATGTATGATCGAAAAACATAACTTCACAGGCATGATCAACAAATAATCTACTTCAAAAACCTATAGTATTCGCACATTTGAAAACCGCTGCAGTGTACCTTTAAGAAAGGATCTCGTCTGGAGTCGCCTCCAAGCGGTCCCCTGTGCCTTATGCAACGTTTTGTCAGATGGGGAAATGTGTGCAATTCCAATCTGTAATGGCTTGTGATATCGCGAAAAGATGTCAGCGCCTGCTTGCAGTAACCCATGGATACGAAGGACCCAACTACTCGGTTGTCGAAACCTCGAGCCATGTTGTGGGCCGCCTCATTTCCCGAATTCCCCGAGTGAGCCGGCACCCATACACCTCAATTTCTCTGTATGGTTGCCTAGTCAGTTTCAATATTTTCTGCGGCGAAGTTGAGATTTTGCCCACCGCAAAGCTATGAACAGCAAATTTAGAATCTGAGAAGATTGTATACACGCCGGTGCTAGCTATGGCTAGTGCCACAGCTGCCTCTTCCGCGGTTTCCGAAGATTTTGTCACTACCTTCACTGATGGCCGCAGCCTCCACCACCGCCAGCGCGAACGCTCCGCTTGTTGTGTATTCTACCTCGTCAACAGAGACAGCTCCTTCGTTCGCTGCGTATTTTTCGTGTAGAGCTATCGCCCTACCTTTCCTCCTACCTGCGTGGTACGAATGGTGCATGTTCTTTGGTAGTGGTTTGATCGTCAGTCGCTTGCGAAGGAGTTTGGTTAACTGTGTTTTCGTGTCCTTGGGTGGAAGTTCCACGCCTATACCTAGGCGCTCTAGTATGGATCTACCTGCCTTAGTGCGCTTAAGCCGTTGTTTTCGCATTGTGAGGTGGGCCTACTTGAGCTCCTCTAGTGTATGCCGCGAAACCTTCAAAACTGTATTTGTTGTTTTTTAACAGCCGCCGGCATAAAGGCTTATCACTCTGATTCTGAATCGCGTATCAGTTCCGTAATCTTTGTTTGTTAATGCTCGATGTCGCTAGTCACATCTTTATCAGTTTCGTTGTAGCGCAAGGTGCACCGAGATCTATCTCGAAGATTCCGGCCACTCGTGCGTCTTTCCATAATGTTCCAGCCCGTGCTGGTAGCTGTTTGCGACGTCATCCAGATTGTTCTGAGCAGCCTTTAAATTGAACGTTGACGAGTGTGACGGACATCCTTTGTTCGACGATCGACCAGCACGTTTCTTGCTATCGCCGCCGGCCTCCGAGTTGCTTAGTTCTTTTGCGGGCGCAAGTCAGCCCAATAAAGAGTTAGATTCAGTACCATCAAGCCTGTGTCTTCTTTTGGGGTCAACGGCCTGGTCACTACTACGTGACAGTATTCCGTATTCCCAGTCCCATGAGCCTTTCTGTCGACGTGTAGTTCGGCAGCCCCAGGGCTGATTTGTATGCTTGCATATATATTTTCTCGGCTTTGCCTTTCTCCGCAGCATCTAGTTTTAGGTATGGCAGTGCATACACCATCCTGTTCAGGACAAATGCCTGCCCTATCCTACAGAGGTTTTATTGCGAAAGCAATACTACGCGCATTTTCAATCCCTTCTCGTAACTCGGCGGTGGACACGTTTGACCTTAAGCGAAGTGACGTCATACCAGCTGCAGAGAAGAGAGGCCCCAGTTCGGCTCCTCGGAAACCGCGGCGGCGGACACGCTCCGCACACCAGAGGCGCTACTGTCTGTGAGACATAATAGCAGGTGCAGAGAAAAGGGGCCCCAGTCCCGCTTGTCGGAGAACACGGCGGTGGACACGCGCCGCGCTTGGCCATGCCATCAACTAGTAAGCAGAACGAGAAAACTGCTCGCCAATGCGAGGCCAGGAAGAAACGAAGGGCCGCGGAAACAGCTGAAGAGGGGAAACAACGGCTTTTTAAACGCAGGGCACAAGATGCAGCTCGTCGAACGCGTTCTAGTTCTAGGGAGTCTGAAATCAGTTTATTGAGTGCGCTTAAAGCTAGTGAGGCCTCAAGTCTTTCCTGTGCTGAACGTTGGAATGAACCTGAGCGGTCGCGACGCGCTCGAGAAACTTCAGAAAAACCACAGAAACGTCTCGAAAAGGAGCGCGTACAATGGAACAAGTTTGCTGTGGCTCAATTTGGTTAAGCCCGGGGAATCGCGAAAGCAATACGGCCTGGCTACGCTTGGCTCAACTAAGCGTAGCTTGAATGTTTAGCTGAACTGGTTGGTCTATGCATAAGCAGAGCCAATTGCTTTCGCAATTCCCGAGGCTTAACCAAGTTGAGCCACACCAATGTTTTCTTTGACTCCTCTACTACGATTGGGAATTCTTCTGATTAGCCTAATTGACATATTGCTAATGTTTTCATCTTTTGCAGCCTTTTTTTTTTGCTTTACCTGTTAGCTTGTAGATACAACCTAAAGATCCTTTTAGTTAGCTAGCTCGCACAGGTAATCGTCCATTTTGCTGCATCAGCAGAGATTTGGTATTCCGAGAAAATAGGATCCATCTACAACTAATTCAGAAGAAACCGAAATCTACCCACGTTTAAGTCATCCGATCGCTACTACCGTCCAAGGCAAGAGCGTGCTCCACACATTAGCAGAAGCGAAACCATGTTAGCGATCAAATAACGCTTTCCTTGCTTCCTGCGGAATGCAGGAAGAAAGAGCTTTCCTCCCCGTAAGGAACCCAAGAAATAACGGACGACTCTTTGAAGACACGAGTCGCATATTTTAAAAGAACTACGACGGGACATTAAAATAGAAACAAAAAGCACGGAGATCTATATTGAAAACCGTCAAGAAAGATGTTAGACTGTTTTCTCTGCGGAAGCTCTAATGGCGCTCAATGCGCATGGTATGGAGCTCAGGTTTGTCTTCACCACTCGAAATGAACATGAGTGCTTTTCGACAGCAACACGCCATTAACCGTTTCCCATACAGAAGAACGCGTGTTATGTTCTCCGGGCAAAGAAGATGCCGTCATTTTATAGGCGAAAGCAAATGCGCGACTTGGGAAACGCGTCGCGGAAATTGAGAAATGTCGGGGCTTTACTCTACGCTACTTCAGAACACACGGTTCGACCCGCCTTTCATCCACTCGTTTCCCCATTTTGAAGAACGGAATTTTGGCAGTTCCTGGAAACTTGCCTTCTTTTTCTCATATGAAGAAACGAGCGGAGAGAATACTAAGAATTTCAGCCTTGTTAGAGTTTTTGCTGATGGACAGAGGGAAACAGGAAAGTTGAAGACATAGCCTGCTGTATGCAGTTTAGCTCTTCCCTTCTTTCACAGCCTTTTGGTCACTTCATTTTCCTTAGCATCGTGCGGAGTTGCACACTGGGACAGTTCATTCTTTTTGTTTTGATATATATTTCTCCTGATCCAGCATCTACATAAAGAAGACATAAAAAGCGAAATTGTGCCCTTTTTCTGATATGTTTCAAAATACGCTTGGTACTATAAATACAACTCTTGCAGCAGAAAGAGGTTCCAGAGCAGGGATAATGTAGAAGGGAAGGGCACATTTCGTATACACCGCGGCCGGGCGTATGCGAACTTTGTTGGTGGCTTTATGAGACCATCAACTCATTCAGCACTACATTACTTGTGTTTCTAGGAGATAAACATGAAACATCAGTCCGTGCCATAAAAAATAGGCATGTTTGGAATAATGGTTTCGTTTGGTTTCTGGGGTCAAAAATCCCAAAGCGACTAAGGTTATGAGAGACGCTGGAGTGGACGCCTTCTAAAATTTCGAATAATTATTGCACTGCTAATACGGCAAAACAATTAAAGACGGTCACAGCTGGAAACATTGAGTGATCAGTGCTGGACAGTTTTCAAGAAATTATTACAAGGAACAACCGAAACATAATCACCTGTCCACCAAATCCAGTGACCCGCAGTGGCGTTTGAGTGAGTGGTCGGAAAGATATATCTGAGGGGAAGCAATTTCTACACCACAGTCTTGACCGAAGTCGGTAGTTCCAAATAAGCTTCTACAAATAACCTTTCTTTCAATGATCTAAAACCGTATACAGTGGTTTGAAGTGGTCCTGCCACCAGTTTTAATCTTATGAATACAGTACGTTTCAAGAAACATTAAATTTTCCCTAACAATGAGGTCTTTTTTTAACACAACATCCACTTCTCCAAAAAAGAGGTAGTTGCGCCGGGTCTTCTTTATTTCACATTATTGAATAACAAGTCTCAGATTTACTAAAAAAAATTTCCAATTTTTGCAGTAACTTCAAGAGCTTCTGGTGCATTCCCTTGCCGAAGGCATTAGAAGAAATGCTGCCTTTGTGTGTAAAACATTTTTATCTAGAACAAATAACAATGAAACGATGGGTGTAGGGCACTCTCTAATCGAAAAGAAATAAATAGTGGTATGTCAAGTTCACAGTACCTTACTTTTAAACAGTACTGCGTTATTGATTTGCACATGGAAAGATAAAACCACGCAAAACAGATCGACGAACTGAGAAGGTATATACCCGGCCGCCTATATTTATACATGGTTGGTAAGTGGTCCGTCGGAGTCACAAGGGAAAGGTTTGTAGATGTGCAGTAAAATAACCATTGCAGAAAATACATGAGAACACAAAACCTCGTGGGCAAAGGTGTACAATGCAGAGGAAGTTTGAGTTTTTCTTAGAGAGTCCTCAACAAAAGTGTACGAAATTTCAGCTGAATATGGCCAAGCCAACCTCGCATTTGATCCTTCAGGCTAAGGCCATTTGAGATTAGACAGGTTTTTTGGATGATCTGTAACCTATCCACGCACCCATCTACTCCGAAGAAATTTAGAAAACATGTAAGGAAAACATGCTCAAATTTTTTTGTATTTTTTCCGGAAGTACTTGTACTGTATATGTTCTATAATTTAATAAATACTGTGGCTATAAGCGATCATCGTTGAACATTTTATTTCTTATGGGCACGTACTTCGTTCAAGCCCTAATTTACCCACCTTCAGCGATAATTGTAGTGTTAAGATCACTTCCGTAATCAGAGAAGTCCTAGATCAGAGAGGAGCTGTATTGTGGATAGATTCTATAACTTTAATATTCCTATTATTCATTTCAAAATCTCTATCAAGGAGTAACGCAGCAGTCATTTTAGTAAAATTTTGATTCTTCGAGGTGTACTATTTATAACAGGCACATGGCCCATTAACATGAGAGCTTATTTGAGAATGTACTTACTACTTGCAAGTAAACAAACATCTGACTGGTGTTTTTGGGAAGGCTTCTTCTCATTACAAGCTGGATTGCGGCAGTGCACCCTTTACAGGTAGAAATTGAGGCTAACACGACAGCTTTGAAAAATGTCAGTGCTACTTGCAAGTAAACGGAGATCTGGCTGATGTTTGTAAAAGGATGGCTTTTTCTCAATACAAGTTTAATTGCGGTAGAGCACCCTTTACAGTTAAAAAGTAAGGTTAACACGATAGGTTCTTTGAGAAAGTACCTACTACTTGGAAGTAAATAAGGATTTCACTGTTGTTTGTATACGGAGGGCTTCTTCTCAATACAAGCTGAATTGCGGCAGTGCACCCTTTACAGGTGGACACTGAGGTTAACACGACCGCTTATTTGAGGATGTACATACTACTTGGACGTTAACAAGGATCTGGCTGGTGTTTGTAAATGGATGGCTTCTTCTAAATAGATGCTCGATTGCGGTATTGCACCCTTTACAGGTAGAAACTAAGGTTAACACGACAGCTTATTTGAGAATGTACGTACACTCGTGAACAAAAGTGGTATACAACACTCAGCCAGTGATAGAGCTCGGGAAAACTGCAAAGAAATGTCATCTAGCCATAGCGTTAGCTACAGCGACATCAACACATTAATGAGGACAAACTATGGCACTGATGCATCCGCTGGCTTCCTTATTTACTTTCCATTCCATCCCTTCTTCTATCCCTTGCGAATATTGCACTTCATGCACAAAACTCAGCAAAGGAGTAATTCTTACGGGATGTTAGAGACAACTGAAATTTATGTTTTCACCAACAGCACCTCTCTACTATTACTGGTATTCCACCAGGCACACAGCTTTCGTGACAAACCGAATAAAGCCGTCATTACCGAGATTTCATTTCGCTCACTTTAGCTTAGTGTACAATTGACTTCACTGAAATACAGCAGCACGTTTCGCTTTTCTTGTGCACGCAGTGTGTCTGAGGTTTTTTATTATGCCGCTATAGCGAAGTGAGCAAATGTCATAGAACATTAATAATGTTCTTGTTTGATTCATTCGAAGGTGCTGTGACTGTATGAATAGGGTCGTAGCCACAGGCCAGGTTTATTTCTAGAAAGCATTTGATCATGTCTTACATAAAGCCTTATTTGAGAGAAAAACGTCGGATAGATTCTGGTGGAGGGCCTACGCATGACACATATGGTGTGCAATACAGCACTACTCGTGGACAAAATACTTAGTGCGATAGTATCGGTTCAGCGCTCAGTAGGAAAGTGTATACTGTCGCCATTGTCATTCGGTGTATATATCGAATATTTTTGCAGGCATGTTCTCGCAAGCAATTTAATTCCTTGATTCCTATTGCAGTCATGTTAAGCATACGCTGGTGGTTAGATCATATTCTGTGTAGACAAGGAAAGTTTCAGTCCGGCAATAAATACGTTAAAGACTTCTTGCAGGCTTAATAGGAGCACTGTCTAATGGTGTAAATGCTTGAGGTTTTGAGAAGGGAAAGGGGATACAAAGCCTCGGCTATTTGAGATTATTAATATTTAACTATGAACTCCAGCCAAGTATCTCGGATTCTACCTTGAAAACTATAGGGAATGTAATCTATATTACCTACAGCAGGGAAGTAGTTGCAGGACAGGTTTGAATAATGGGAGAAAGCAAGTGTGAATGTCAGCGTTGATTTCACATTAGGCGCACGTAGAGTTCGGTTTGTATTAATAGGAACTGGTGGCAAAGTTCTGTATGATATGATAACGCGATTATGGTTGCACAGCATGGTTCTGTTCGCCATGCTGATCTTCATGTCAGAGCCCTCCGAGAGTGCTTGGAGAATGTGTTCTGGAAAATAACGTGTATTTACTGTCAGTCATGTGTATCTGGCCTTCGTCTGCCTAAATTAAGTCTGGCGCTGAATACTCCGTGTCCCACGGAGAATATTCGTTGCGCCTTTGGCCACAGAGAAATCTGATATCAGCGGCAGCTATTTCCCCAAAACACAGCGGACAGCGGTACATTGCAAATATTAAAACACGTCAGAGATGATCTGATGCGCTCTCATAAAAATATATATAATATACACCCAGTTGGACATTGACCATCCTGTTATATTTGCAGCTCAAAGTAAAAGTTTAATTACGTAGATTCCCTAAATACAACCCCATGCATATTTCGCTCTATTCGAGGCCACAAACTAGCTTACATTTACTATAGCATCCTGGCAACTTCTCGCGGCTTCAGTTATCATCATTGTCTAACCGATCCTCTGGGGCCTTAAATATTGTGACTTTTTTAATCTGCTGCAGCACTTGGTAGTCATGAATCACAGCGTCTATGTAGTCTCACTCTAGTTTACAGTCTTTCCAAGCACAATGGAAAGGTGACATCTTAACAACCGTAGTGACACGAAGTGGGGGCTATGTGCAGAATGAATATCAATTGCCGCAGTTAAATATTCTGTTTCAAGAGCGAAGTTAAGGTAGCGTTCTTCGCTGCTGGCTGTTGATGGAGTGGTTGGCGTGGTTTGTGGAGCAAACGTAGTGATGAACAAAGTTTTAGAAAGATGCTTATCGACCGGTTGCAAACAATTTCAATCATTAGTCAGTCACCGATTTCTTACTGAAAGGGCGTGTCTCTCAGGGGCAAAGTCCAGAACGCTCCTTAACTTAAGCGATTTTCTTACTTCGTACAAGGAGGTCCAGTGCCCCTTCAACTCCAGGAAGCTTCGAAGAGAGCTAAGCAGTTTTCTACCTTTAAATAGCGCGTTTATATGTAAGAAGGCCTTCAGAGGGACGATAAGTCGCTAGTATACGTTCGGTGTCTACAAACTGCACCTAATATTTTATATACGTCGGTCAAATTACAATCAAATGCATTTAAGCAGCTATAGCTGTATATTTCTTTCCACGTACGCTGCTGTGTGCGGAGGTTTGCACTTTACTCGCTCCGGTTAAGTGTTCTAGATTACTATAGAGGAAACATTTTGGCCTTGCAACATACAACTGGGCAACACTTTTCATTCCACCACGCCCTCTTATTTCGAACTGGGCGTTGCCAGAAATGCCGGAGTCGTCCGGCTGAGGAAGCGGGAAGCAAGTTGTGTAATGTAGCGTGAGTTCCTCTCAAGGATCGACGTAAGGTGCATTAATGTAACGTTGTGCCGATCTCAAAAAAAGGACGCACCCTGGAAGGCTTCTGCAAGTTAGTAATACGTGTTAAAGAATAGACCGAAGAAATTGGGGCCGCTTTTAAAACATATTTCCGAAATTAGGGGCATGTTATAATGTAGCCCTAATTAAGCATAATTTCAGAGATCTAAATACGCAACCGCATTTAAATTAGGGACATATTTTGCATTTTAACGTATAGGTGAGCATTGAACTTTCAGTCATTTGATTAAAATACTCTTAATGCAAACGACGCTTTCGATACATAAATACATGTAGACATCAGCATGTTCACCACAGGTGTGGCTGTAGACTGTAGCTCTTTGAACTCACCTTTACATTTCAAAGCATGACCTTTCATTGGCAATCTGATGAAGCTCGAAAACTTTCTTTAGTCACTTCCCACGATTTCCAACTCCGCTGAAATATTCGATAGTATACGTAATGTACACGTAGAGAAACCGCAACGCGCTGCTACTCACCACACGAGACAGGAATTCACCGTGTGGGTTCAGATACTATAACCTACAAAACTGCCCGTTCCCATATTAAAGAGCACAAATCTCCCCAGAGAGACAGCGCAGAATTTTTCAACCTAAACACACACTTGCACATTCTTCAATTCTATGCTCATCTTTCAGCTAAAGCCCCTCCCTCCATGATGTTTTCCGTCGACGAGGTTAATAAGCGCCAACCTGCCCTTCCTCACGGCTCTTCCTTCTCACATATTTGCAGCTTCCGGTCATGAACGGAAGTGCTTCCATTTTGTATCTTCGAGGGAAGTCTGTGGGTGTGACTATCAAGTCTGCTAAAGGCCGGGAAATAGCATAGCGTCGTGTTGATACGAGGCTTACTCGAACATTTGAAGTACACTGCACAGAGGCAATGGATGTACCGACGCGAGGCGAGCCAGCACACAGAAAGCGCAATGAAAGAATAAAAATGGACGAACGCTACATGCGGAAGGCAGAAATTTGCCATGAAAAATTAATTGGCAATACGTAAAGGCGCCGGCGCTCTTCAAAGTAGACGCTCTACTTGGAAAAAGCGCTAGCGAACAAGAGCTTCACTCTTGGTCGGTACCGCCCAAACTTTGCACAGCATAGTTTTGAGGGTCAGCTTTTTAGAGTAAGTTTATATACAAATACACGCTACAAAACAGCAAATGTCGGCCGTATATCGAATGCAATTAGACGTTCTGCGAGTTATAACTGCTACGTATGATCACTTTGTGAAAACTCTGAGAGCCTTTTTTTTACGTGCAATAACCGGTCATATTACCTTCCAACTCTTTCATCACTCTACAAAAGGACACATCATTTACAAGAATAAGAAAAAATATATTTTTGCGCTTTCTTAAGAATGCATTTTCTATAGTGGTGTAGTATTTTTCTTCTGTAATGGTCTCGACTGCTGAATTAAAGAATGCAGGATACAAATCTGGTCTAGACGGCCGCTTTTCGATAGAGGTGAAAAAACAGGCGACCATGTTCTGTCAATCAAAATGAACTTTACAGAACCCCAAGTAGTCGAATTTTTTAGCACCCTGCACTACGCCTTCTCTCATAGCCAGAGTCAGAGTCACTTGCGACGTTAAACGTCGTACACCAAACTGTTTATTTGAAAATATTTAGAAACAAAAATGGAGAGTGCAGTACTAGGGAATTTTCGCAATATCAGGCACAAAAATAGGGAGAAATAAGTTCTGGCGCGAAATAATATTCTTGTGCATTTTACGGAAATGATGCTGCGTAAAAACGAAAAGGGGCACAGAGCTCAAGTTATCTTATTGACAACGTCTTCTGGTTTAAAGTATAGATTTTCAAAACTCCTACACATGGTAGAACAGCCTCAAGAGTATAGCATGGCTATCGATGTCGACAGCGCTGGTGCATTTCGCAAAAGGAAATGGTCTTTTCTGGCATGAAATGGCGGTGTCGGTTGACGCTCCGGTTTCCTCAAACTGCGCGAGAAGGGCAGTGGTAAAGAACGTAGTACATGAGTGCCAACAGGAATAGCAGAATGCGGCCAGCATTGTTTAGAACCGAATATGGCTATAGCCAAAGGAAATAAGAAGCAATTAAGCCTTCGTAACGACAGCGACTATGGCGCGATGCTCGTTCGAAACATCAAGAAGACGCTTCAGTACCTTACGCCACACTAACAGGTATAGATTCACTACGGGGATGGCGCTACTCATCGCGCCTGCCGATCAGATGCCGTACTGAGGTAGCACTATATAAAACGGGCACGCGAGCTTTCAAAACATTCTGCCGATAGTATTCTACGATTCACAGCCCTGTTTTAATTACCTTTCATTCGTACTCGCTAGTCACTATTCGTGGATTCTTAATATTCCGCGGTTAGTGAACCTTGAGCGACTGTAAATGGTTTTGTTTACATTCCATCTTCAATCTTTCACGCATATATACAGCAGTTTCTTCGCAGTAATTACCCATGTATGAGTGGTGCTTCTGCTCTGTTTCCCCCCTGGGTGTTCTCTTCTTGCTCTCTTTAGCAACGAATCTATGCCATTACTTCCAAAGGCATCCAAGATTAGAGCTATGCTAAAGATGACGCATCAAGCTGTCCTTTGTTCCGGCTCCAATAAAGGGGAGATTCAGATCCGGACCCCGTAATTTGCCCTCAATCAAGAGCGTAAATTACTTCCAGCGAGTGTAAACTGGGCGGGTGTGGAAGATTGCCCGCCATTTGGATCCTGTGAGGCGTGATTGCCTAACAACTGCCCTCCCGATTACCGAGGCACAATGCAGCCTCTGCATTTGACAACACTTTGGCGAGAGTTTGCTGAGCCGATAGCGCAGGTCGGACTACAATACCAGCTCTCCTCCAATGGCTACTCTCCCTCTCTCACTGTGCGTTGTGTGTGTGTGTGTGCGTGTGTGTCCGTGTGCGTGTGTGTGCGTGTTTGTGTTGTGCGTGTGCGTGTGCGTGTG